>JANTCA010002909.1:0-11079 GCA_024741275.1 Chironex yamaguchii | reverse complement strand
CTTAGGGATTAACAAGCAGAATACCACCCAAGATAGCATTTCCAAAATAGCATTTTGCACCTTCGAAGGCGAGAAGTTGTGAAATGAAATCAATTGTTTACACAAGCAAACTCAAGTTAATTGAATAATAATAATAATAATAATAATAATACTGGCTTGGCGGAGGTTTGAGCTGTCGGAGTGCTTCAAGTAACATTCTTGTCTCTTGGTCTCCCTTGATCCTTTTATCATATTTGGATCAACAACAAGGACTCTGAAAATAAACTCAACGCCACGTTCGATGGCTCATACCCTTCGTTGTTTGTTTACCTATCAAAGTTAACGCATCAAAACAGAATTTAAGAGTCATCGTATGCTGAGGATTGTATGCCACTACCTTACCAATGCCAAACGACCAAAAATTACATGTATAAAGCAGCATCGTATTGGATGCCATGCCAGTGTTGCTAGTTTCCGAGCAAGCTTAAACGTATGACTGCTCTACAAAGGCAACTCAGCAAAAAAGTAATGTCGTAACCATTTTGTCAAAAAGCCTCAGATTTGATGAGCAAAATTTATTTAAAAGTTCGTGTCCTGCTTCACTTTTCACGCCAAGCACGTTCACATTTATTAATGGTTGCAATCAATAGCTGTAGTCAATAAAATGAGCTTATTGTTGCACGACTGAGTCAGTTGTTGTTGCTTTTATTGCGCGTCATCCTGCAGGGTTAATATGCTAACAATCCTAAGATATACTCCATAATTTTCCAAGTGTCTCCAAGCGTCATTTCTGCACCACTTAAAAAGACACTGATGTAATGCAATGAATCAAAAATGCGCACTTTACATGGTGCCTCAAATGAGCATCCAGCTGATCTGATCGGAAACAGAAGAAATATATCACATAACTCCTCTGTTGAGTTGCAACAAACGAGGGATCTCTATCCACGTCTGCTTTGCGCAGCACTAGGTGGCTGCAAGTGGAGATCACTGCTTGTGATTGGCTGCCTTGGGGAGCTTTGCTGTATGGTAATCGTTCGAATAAGCGCCCGGGACTTATTCAATTTTTCTGCTTTTAAGGGGGGCGCTTATTCGAGATGGGCGCTTATTCGAGATGGGCACTTATTCGAGATGGGCGCGGATTCGAGATGGGCGCTCATTCGAAATGGGCGCTCATTCGAAATGGGCGCTTATTCGAAAGGGGCGGTTATAAAATATTTCTCGAAAAAAAAGGATTAAAAATTCAAAGATCAACCTTCTTTTTCACATTTTAAATCTCACTGGAGGAAACGAAGTTAGAGAAAAAGAAGAACATACTTAATATTGATATAGTGGACGGTGAATTTAAGAGGTTTACTGATATGAAAAACGAAAAAGAATAAAAGGAGTTATTATTTCTTTTCCAAGGTATTCCCTTCCCTCCGTTCAAGATATTGAATTTTTTAATAGATTTTCTCCGTGAATTTCGAAAATTCGAATAAACGCCCAAACTAGAACAAACGGGGCGCTTATTTGAGAGGGGCGCTTATAAAATTATTTTCTTACAGGGGGGCACTTATTCGTAAGGGGCGTTTATTCGAACGATTACAGTATGTTTTACTCCAGAAACAAAAGCATACACTCACGCGTATGTACCATCCAGGCACTTTTAAAAGCTAAAGCTAAAATACAATTAAAAATGAATGAATCTCCTCCATACCCAACGCTGGATTTCGGCTTGTGATGCCAAGGACTTTTAAAAGTCCTTCACCGAACTCTTGTGTCAGAATGGCACGCGGGTTTGAGTGTTGGGCTTTCAGCTTCACTAAGTGGGAGCCGACTGGACTCGAACTTGCAACCCTCAGACTCAAATGCCAACACTCAAACCTCCGTACGAATACGAGATCATGAGTTGGTACATCAATATATACACACATCTGAATTCATATATTTTTTATGGAAACATATTAGGAGAAATGTTACCTTATGAAAATCTGTTTGAAGTAGCCAATTACAACTACCAATGCAAAAACCTGAACTGAGGGCGGTGACCTGAACGAGACCATAGATATCCTACAGTGTCAAGTGGGGGAAAAACAAACGAAAAGAAAATGAAAACATTGGAAAACAGCAATCCTTTTCCAGCTGGCTGCAAGAGAACGATTGGTAAAATTAAAATAGGAAGAACACTAAAAATTGTGTTATCAAGACAAGAAGTTTCTATGTTTACGATAGCTATTGCTTCATATAAAGAAAATATTTAAAATATCTTTGTAGAAACACCAAATGTCGTCAGATGTCATGTTTATAGCAAAGTACAGTTTTCTGGGCAAAAAATTGAATACATTTATCTTCACTCACAAATCCGTTAAGAATTAAAGTAGAACAAATCGCAATCATCTATCCACATCCTTTGGTTTACTGGCTGAAGCGAACAATATGCCAGCCATCTCTCTTCCGTTTTTCATTCCCCAATGCCTTACGCGCATCATCTGGTGTTGCTTTGAGCCAAGGTACCATTAAATATCACAGTTCTATTGGTACATGACCAACTAAATTAATTTTTCCTGTTTGACCAACATTGTATTCATTGTCACAAAGAGTTTCTTCCGCAGCATCTTTTGTTTATACAAGCTGCTGTCAAGTTTGACGAACCCAAGAATCTTTGCAAACAAGATGGCCTTGTGGTTTAAAATTAAACCATATAATGCATTTTAAATCTTAGAGGTAATGTTTTAAACAGTTTTCCAAACTTTATTGAAATGCTTCATCTCAATTGTTATTTTGAGCCTTAAATAGTTTAATTGAATGCATGAAACAAAATATTATTAGCTGAGGTAAGATCTATGATCAAGTTTTTGCGTGAGGTGAGTCAGAGACAAGTCCATAATGAATAAACTGCAGCAAGCTGCTAACGCTTCGTCAGCTTGGATCTGGTCAAAGCTCGAACCCAAACGCCCATCGTCCGCTAGTCACTTGGGCCGCTGATGCCAGCCTGCAGTTCAGGGGGGATACTAAAATAGGCCCCGAAATCCCCTGCGGGTTTCCAGCTGCTGAGGGCTGAACGACCCGGCATCTGCCAGTATGGCCGAACTGCAAACGAAAACGTACTAAAAGAATACACAATTATACTCTGAAACATCAACTATGGGATAAAGTAGATGCTTCATTCATCGCAAGCTCATTCACTTGTCAATGTACGTGGGTCGTACTTACACATGTCCGTGTTTTCAATTGTTTGTTCGTTCGTTTGTTTCAAATACGGGAAAGCAATTAATCTCTAGCATTCAACAATAATTTACAACTACAAGATAACTCTGCAATTCTAACAAGAAATCTAATCAAATATTCCAGTTTCGGTTTTAAAATCATTACTGAATTATTCAGCAATTAATATGCCGGGGCTATTTCTTGTTTTATCACATGAAAAAATTAACGATAAAAGTAAATACGGCTTTTGATTGCATCCTAAAAAAGACTGTTATGAATTTAACGTTCTTGGGTTGAAACTAAAATGAAAGAAATATCCGTCTTTCGAATACCTAGGAAATTGTTAAGGGAATAGAAACACATTGTTGTGAATATTCTCTTGGCACCAGAATAAAAGTGTCTGCCTACGTGCTGTCATTACGTTTAAAAAGGGATTTGCAACATAACACGTTTATCTTTTACGGCAATGATGTGGCACGTTTTAAGAAAGGCAGAAGACCTCATGGCCACCCACTCAATCAACAAGATCACAAGTGATTTTGCGTCACAATAGGCAATGAGAGCGATGGCAATCCATTTACAGGGTACTATCTTTATTCTTGATTGACAGGATTACTAAGAATTGATAAGAAAGCGAGATGATACATGTCAGGGATACCTACCATTTTCTCATTGAAGTCTAAAGGATGAACTTTGGACATCGCTGATTTGACGTCGTGCAAACTGAGAAGAAAACATGACGACCTTGATCAAGTTAATCGTATTAAATAATCACCTGTGATCTTGTCATATTTGGAATCCATTCACTTGTTAATTTAACTGTTCGTCAGAAGGAAATGAAATCACAAGGTCAATGATGGGCAATGTCATTTTATCCTTTTACACTTCCGGCTCTCAATTATGTTCATTCTTTGATGATGATACAGGTTGAATCAAAAAAATAAAATTGATCAAGAACAATAATGTTCTCAATTAATACTCTTATCTTTAGTCTTTATATTCATTCTAGGATGAGCATAAACCTTCTGCTGGACGGTACTGTGATTGCATTTCACGTAACTACGAACGCGACTAATTCCGTCCCTCTGTGCAACTGAATAAAGATCACAGTTTATGCTTGTACTAACATTAGTCTCTTCAGACCGATTGCTGATACAAACGAAACATCATTATCATCACCATCGCCATCATCATCACCACAATCATCATCATGATCATCTTGATCATCATCATCATCACCATCATCATCATCATCATCATCACCATCATCACCATCATCACCATCATCATCATCGTCATGATCATCATGATCATCTTGATCATGATCGTCATGATCATTATGATCATCTTGATCATGATCATCTTGATCATGATCATCATCATCATCATGATCATCATCATCATCATCATCATCATCGTCATGATCATCATGATCATCTTGATCATCATCATCATCTTGATTATCATGATCATCTTGATTATCATGATCATCTTGATCATCTTGATCATCATGATCATCTTGATTATCATGATCATCTTGATCATCATGATCATCGTTATCATCATCATCATCATCATCGTTATCATCACCATCACCACCATCATCATCATCATGATCATCATGATCATCTTAATCATCATCATCATCATCATCACCATCATGGTCATCATCATCATCACCATCATCACCATCAAGATCATCTTGATCATGATCATCATCATCACCATCAAGATCATCTTGATCATGATCATCATCATCACCATCATCATCATCATCATCATCATGATCATCATCATCATCATCATGATCATCTTGATCATGATCATCATCATCATCATGATCATGATCATCATCATGATCATCATCATCATCATCAAGTGGTCAATTATGACTAGAGAATCAAACTCCAAAGATTATGACAGAGTCACTTCGTATTGTGGGCTTACGTGGTCAATATGGATTTCCTATTTACAAAAACGTAGTGCTTCATATATGACAACTATTTAAATAAAATATTTGTAACTTTACAGCCATTTCGAAGAAAAGAACTATCAATCTGCGAATTTGGAGCTACAAGGCCCTAGCCATCGGACAAAATAATCTGAGGAAAGTACATCACTGAGCATCCTCTGTTTCAAGTCAGTTATACTCACTTTAGTGAGTCAACAATTAGCTCATAAATACCAAAATACAAAGTCACTTATCAAATCTTAATGGAATCAGTGATGTCTAGCAAAGCACATTAGCCGTTGAATGTAAAGAATTATTGGCAAACCTCGTTACATAGTGCTAATAGACAGGCTGTTTATAGTTAATAAGTTTGATCTTTCGAAAAGTTACCACAATGATCAACACATCACACACACGTATATAATTTTTATATATACATAAGAATTATTCGAAAATTAATATGAGATGTTTATCTTTTGAATTATATTACCTAAACAATAATGTCCATGAATCTGCATCTTGTAGGTCGCAAAATGGATATGGAAGAAGCCTTTTGTCAAAAGAAATACACAAATAAGATGCACAAAATTGCAACTGATGAGGACCATCAAATACCATTATTCGAGTTAGCTATACCACAGAAATGAAAAATGTCGAAACATGCTTACTCTAAAGACTTAACAGAGTGCTGAAACCTGTTTTCAAGATTCAGTCCAATCAAATACCCCGAATAAATGGTTGTATTTTATAAGTCAACGATACAAACATTAAAAACTGACGTAAGTAAATATATTTCGATAGGGCTCGTAGTGCAAAACAAAGTAATTCTTCACAGGATAATATTTTGCCCTAACAAAAACAATTGCAGCTCAAATTCACCACAAAAAAACCCCAAATAAACCAAAGCTTATAAACAGTATGATTACAATTAAAATCATGAAAAATTATTTACAAATAAGTGTAATTTCAGTGCTTCACAAAATGTGGCTTATCAACTTAAGGCTCACGATACGAATTGATTATTTTATCAAAATGCATTCAATAAAATGGGTTAATAGTAACAACTTATCAAAAATGACTTTTTAAAAATATCGCAAACATATAAAGATGGAATTACGACCACGTAACAATATGAAGGGCAAAAAGAGTGCGATATTTAGATTAGATTTTTTTCTTTTTCGCTGTTTTTATATTCTTTCTTTCTTCTTTCGTCTCTCGCATTCGTTTACTCCTTTCTACTTACTTTTGAATTTCCTTGTTTTTCCACACTGTTGATCGTTTAGATTTCCGTATCTGCTCATAACTGTTAATTAGATCTTCTAAATACAACCTAAAAAATGAAAATGTAATATTGAACAATCAGACAACAGTTAGGAGCTACTAGAATAGGAAAAAACCGTGAGCAGTTCCTGTCATGTAAGGTCATTCTTGATCGGTTGCAGAGAATATCCAATGGCAATGGCCAATGATCCGCAAAAATTCAAAAAAGGCGATGACCTAAGATGGCAATATTTGAACGCAGGTCACCTACTGAAGCAACAACTGTTTGGCCGACAACAAAACAAAAGCATGACATCACAAATTTGTTTTTAAATGGTGAAGATGATGAGATACAATTTTTCTTTTTAGCAACAGGAAATAACTGGAAAAAAACAAGAACATTTCAACAAATTGTCATTTGTTGCATTTACAAAGAAAAGCAATTAGGAAGGAAATCATATCAAAATGACGCGCATCAACGTATGAACAGCTTGTGATATCATTTTTAAACTAACAGATATTTGACAGATAAGTTTACAACCATTCTTATATGCTACAATTAAGATTATTGAAAGAGATTGTGCCCACATTTCAACAGTTTATTTGCCACTTTGCTAAAGGTCAATGCTGAAGTCATTAATGGCTAACACGGTGACCTCACATCAAAATGATTAATAAATATAACTGTTACAAATTGTTTTAATTTCCGTTTCCTGTCTACACAGGGTAGTTAATTCCCCTTTGCACACTTATGCTGTCGGAACAAGAGAAGAAACATCTGTTACACAACTATAGCTTGCAAATTACGTCTTGCAACGTCAATAACATTTGCTAATTTACTGCAACAAACACAAAATGAAGTTGAATTTGGACTGTGTCCAAACTGACCAAAGGATTTAAAATTAAAATCTTTAAAATCTAAAATTAAAATCTTTAGAGACGACTGCTTCATTCATTTGTCATTGGTACAACAAAAAATGGCATCAAGCTTTGCAGTTTTGACCTGAGTTAAAAAATGGCTAAAATATGGCTCTCGGGATATTGAGCTCCACTCAATATTCTAAACAGTTAAAGTGCCCTGTGATAACTATCCTCTGAGTATAGATCTTGTTCTATTTTAAAACAGATGACTATGAAATCTTTCAACACTGGTTTCAAATATTATATTCAAATATTGTAAATAGTGGATGGATTTCTGTTTGCTTTACATTCTGCATGAGGGGAAGAGGAGAATTGCCCTAAGTGCTCCCAGGCACGAGCTGACCATTGTTTGGACCACGTCACAGAATAATATTTGCTCCTTTAAAAACAGCGTGACATAGCCCACTCACGTCTTTACTGCCATCACTTTGCTTTGCAATCACTGACATGTATCATATAATTATAAATGCAAAGCATTCATACTTCTAACGCTTTTTCAGCCCATTGTTTGATGTAACTTTTCAGTTGCTAATGCCATTGTTCATATTCCCAACACATATTTGAGCTTCAACACTAGAATACTTGATGTAATGTTGCCAGTTGTAGGTCGACATAAGAGTGAATGTGTGAATTTGTCGGAGCAAGACAAACGTATTTTTCAGGAATCATGCAGTGCCATTGTTGAATTTCCATTGTGAGTCCTGCTTTCTAAGGGAGCATTTTCCAATGTATATCTAGCTAATTAATACTGACTTAGAATGCTTTTTGACTAACCTATCTGTCATTAACTCACTGATAAATTTTCTCATTATCTTAAGAGAGGCTCGCACTTTGGGAGGAGTGCTTCTAGTTTGTAATGCAAATCTGCTTTTTTTGCCTGCTGAGTCAAGTCAGTAGTATGAATGGTCAAGTTGTGACATTCTGTAAACATAAACCGGAAATGACCCTAAAATTCTACAGACAATAGGCAGCCAATCCAGTCTAGTTTCCATGTAATTGTTTGCTGAAAGGGCACTTTCAAACTTGCCCCGCATTTCTCATGGCAAAGGAGTTTCAGCCAATCAAATGGCTTTGCTATACAATGCCCATTGTAATAAGATATCACTCTTTAAATCTGCACTGAATTTAGTGGGGCACATTGGCAAGTGCCTCACAAGATGATGCAATTAGTTGTTGTAAATCAATCAGTAAGTAGCACCAGATTGAAAGAAGAATTCAAATGGTTCAAATGATTGGCTACAACTTATGTCATTCAAGGCATGCCCTCCCAAGAAATATAATTGTGAATTCTGAACCTATGATCAATTCAAGAGCCACCATGGCAAATGTTGGGCGAATTTTATGATTTCCTTCAAATTAGCCATAAGAATGGAAGTGGTTCCAATGTGTATTCCAACTGTTTGAGCATCCAACATGAATGGTCTCTTAAATAGAAAAACATATTTTGCTTGAAATCACTGGTGGGGCTACACCATTGGATGCGCCATCATTGCAGATCCATACTAGCCCCAGGCCACTACAATTTTGTTAATCACTTTTATTGACTTGAAGAAAGCCCTTGTCTCTACTGACAAACCAGTCTTAGCTAGACTCTTACCGACTCCTCGTATGTCAGCTTGTCTGGCACTAACAAGACAATCCTTATGACTATCATTAGACTCAACAATGACACATAAACACCCTCAATGTATGCCCATCTATTCTTGTATAAATAGCTAAATCAAGAACCATTTGAATATTGCTTACCTTCCAATTTGCAAAGTCGGTTCAGTGGCATACACTTTCCCTCTAAACTGAGAATACTAAGAAAACAAAGAAACATGGTCACAAATGATGACATCAGAAATAACACAAACATAAATAGGGGGGCATATGGCACGAGTCATCATACAAGCCAGGAAGTAGACATATAATCAGCCAAGATGTATTTATAGATAAATATATATACAGATGGATGTAGAGCCAAACAGATGGATAGATATACAAACAGACAGACAGACAGACAGACAGACAGACAGTGAGACAGATATACATACATACATACATACATACATACATACATAAATGCACACATACATACATACATACATGCATACATACATACATATATACATATGTACATACATACATACATACATACATACATACATACATAAATGCATACATACATACATACATACATACATACATACATACATACATACATACATACATACATACATGATGATTGCGACGTCCTGTCAGACGAATGCCACTCCTTCAGTCAATTGCCGTCCATGTGTCCGAAGATGGCTTTTCAGTCCTGCCAGAGACTTGCATACCCTGGAGCAAACATGACATTGATGACAACCATTGGTCTGAATGGAATCAACGACAACAGAACTTGTGTCAGCGTGCGCTTTCATGTGGTCAACGAGATTTGCCTTGGACAACAAAGCCCGGTTACACACTTCACAGATCTCCACAATTGTCTAGCAAGGATTGGTGTTTCCTGCATACTCTCTTGAGCTTCGCACAGTCTATTCTGGCTGCCTCAAAGCGTTCTGCATCATTGTGTATCAGCGACCTCCACTGCTTGGGATCAGCAGGAACATGAAATTTCAGCAAACTCTCCTTGATGCTGTCACGAAAACGTTTTTTGGGCTTGTGCTGGGATCTCTTGCCAGAAAGGCGCTCGCCATAAAACAAATGTTTCGGGAGCCGACAGTCCTCAAGCCAGACAGGATGTCCTGCCCAACGCATCTGGTTCTTAATAACAATGGTAGCAATGCTGCTGGTCTTGGCTCTAGCTAAGGCACACGTATCAGTTACAAAACTGTCCCATTTTAGTCCAAGAATGTGCCTATGGCAGTGTTGATGAAACCTCTTGAGCTGTTTTATATGTGATTGATACAGTGTCCATGTTTCAGAAGCATAGAATAGGGATGGCAATACACAAGTCTGATATACTGACATTTTCGTTGTCAAAGTTAGATCACCATCAGACCAAACTCTATCTTACAACCTTCCAAATGCATCTGATACCCTGCTGATTCTCTGTCTGAGTTCTGGATCCAGAGTGCCATTATTCGACAAAGCACTTCCAGGGTAGAGAAATTGTTGTACAACTTCAAGGCGCTTTCCGTAGACGAGGATATTGGGTTCCACATACAGATCACCGAGAGCGGGAGTGAACATGATCTTAGTCTTCTTGATGCCTACTGTCAGTCCAAAGCAAGTACTAGCATTCGTGAAGAGATCGATCACTAATTGCATATCTTCTGGTAAGTGTGTCAGCAGGTCAGCATCATCAGCATATAACAGCTCCCTAACATACCCATCACTTACAATTGTTTTGGCTTGAAACCTTTCAGGTTGAACACTTTTCCAGTTGTTTGGAATCTGGTGTACATACCAATATCACGGTCGTGGAAAGCATACCAGAGCACAGCCGTCAGATAGAGCGAAAATAATGTTCGTGCAGGTATGTCACTCTGCTTCACTCCATTATCAATGGGGAATTCTTCTGACAGCAGACCATTGAAGTTGACATGACCTTTCATGCGTCGATGAAGCTGCTTGAACTTTTCCATATAAGCAGGTGTACAGCCAAATTTTCCCAGCACTTTCCAGAGGGACTCACGGTTGACAGTGTCAAATGCCATGGTTAGATCCACAAACACCTGACAATGAGGCATATGCTACTCAATACACTTTTCTAGAAGCTGCCTAGCAGAAAAAACCATGTCTACAGTCCCTCGCCCACCTCTAAAACCAGATTGGGACTCCGGGAGGATAGC
>JANTCA010002908.1:0-11080 GCA_024741275.1 Chironex yamaguchii | reverse complement strand
GAGACGAGGAGGAGAGGAGGAGGAGACGAGGAGGAGAGGAGGAGGAGAGGAGGAGGAGGAGAGGAGGAGGAGGAGAGGAGGAGGAGGAGAGGAGAGGAGGAGGAGGAGATGATGAGGAGGATGACGATGACGATGATGACGACGACGACGACGACCATGACGACGACGATGACGATGATGATGACGACGACGACAACGACTACTATGACGATGGCGATATAAAGTACACAGTCAACAAATATACAAAATGGCGTCTTGGCCGTGCACACACTATTCTGACCATCAGGGCGCTGACGGTCACTCCAGATCTGAATTTCATGGTAAAGAACTGACATGTGAATACGTAATTCAGATTTAAAAGCAGTTAAATGGTTCGAAAACTACAGCAGCTATCACAGTCGAACAAGTTACATTCTTCTCACACTGTATAGAGAACAGATTCGTTCAAGTATTATCAGCCTCTTTTTGTCCTGCCAAAAAAGTGAGCTGCACGGAAATAAACAAAGTTGTCTTGATATTAAACAGTGACAGCAGACCTCATGCAGTAAATCCTCAGATTAACAGACCAAAGTTAGACCAGGCAAATCGTAAACTTGTTTTGTAGTCCCAAAAATTCGACTTTGTTCAAATTGGTTTTCTTACGGAGACTCACAGAGCACCAAAAGTCAGTTAAAAGTGGAACGCGGTCAGCAACCTTTGTGGGGAAAGTAGTCAGGGGCCTTTCCCGGTGAAAAATATAAACAAATTGACCAAAAAACAACGAGCATCCAGTGATCTAGATATCCAGTTTCTAGACAACTATTCTAATGCCCCAGTGGATAGCATTTATCCATGACTGTTTTTTTTGTACCGATAAGAACAACCAACTTAACAAAGTACCATGCATCGTTCCCAATCAAAATATGGTATATCCACTTTGAAGAGACCAAAGCCTATAAGATCAGAGGTTACCGAAAAAGAAGAACAGGGAGCGACCTTAATAATGTCAATTAACAATAAAAAACGTCTGCGGGCTCCATATGCTTAATAGATCATCGTGGTAACGTAACGGTTTAAACATGCTACAAAGCAAAACATCACGACGAAAAAGATCTCATAGGCAAAGTCACTGTGAGCAATCACTATAAGTTGCCAATTTGCGATGCTTTGCGATATTCATTGTCGTGTGAATTTTAGCGTTTTCCTAATGCATACAAATGCATACAAATAGCGTTTCCTAATGCATACAAATGCATACAAATAGCGTTTCCTACTGCATACAAATGCATGAAAAATTACTTTAGATAAACACGAATGTAAACTGACTTCCTATACCTGATTTATACGATCCTCGGAGCATGTTCTGTAGCGAATCCTTTAAGTCGATTTGAAAAACGGCCGTTAAAATCGTACTGGACGTTTCACCTACAAGAAGGTAAAAGGCCAATCAAGTGACCAGCTGAATAGATGAGAAATGTTTAAGCAAGGACTGCGCTAGTGTTTGCATCGATGATTACAGCAGAGGTTGTTGAGTTAACAAGGAACAAAACTGCCTTGTACAATCTGCATGCAATGGAAATCGTATTCACCAAGTCATTGCATACTCTACCACTAGCAAAGTTGCAACTGGACACCTTACACATTCTCGTTTAAAAAGTGGGCCGAATATTGTACATCATTAAATGATTTCAACATACGGTCAGTGCGTGGTCATTGAGGTGACTTTGAACTTTTGTATCTAGGAAAAATGTCACTTATTCGAATCAGTTTTATCAACACTGTCTTGTGAACGGGTAAACATTAGATTATTGCCTGCGCATGTAACTGTAAATCACAACTCCCTCTGCACATGCAGTACGTCATAAATGTACTGGGCTCAATAGCTAAGCAACAAAAGCAGAAAGGTCACAAGTCCATGCGTCACAGTTTACGCAGTTGGCTCTCTGTCCCTTCATATAAATCCTTTTGCAAAGTGATTTATCTTCTACTACTTTGAACGACATATATACAACACTTGGTTTTACACGTCAGTTAGAAGCTTACCTTCTTCCTCATTCGGTTTTAGTACTATCCCTGATGGGGAAAGAAAGGCTCTTTCAAATTCCTGAAGAGATAAGTGCACAAAGGAAAATTAACATTTCTATTTGCAATCTAGCGCCCAACAAACTACACACTTTCAGATACCCAATATTGATGGAAATGATCAGTTTTCTTGACTCAATATTTCGTGGAAAATAGGCGATCATCCTCTCTTTCCTTTTGTACACTCGGAGGAGAGGCCAACATTTGTATGCATTATTTACGTTGTCAAATCTGTAGATAATGACTTTGATATGCGTGTCAAAGTGTAAAGTTATACTAGTCGTTCTAGTGGCTCTATAGTTCAGTTGGATGAGCATCCGTAGGGGATCAGATTAATTGGGTGTCGGAATCGAGTCCGGATTAAGTACATTTCTTTCGGACTAACACAATACTTCTCTTCATTGCAATAACTATGAGATGTGATAGAGCAAATTCTAATAAAAAATGCATTTCTGTCTTCCTTGGTCGCTTTCTTGTGTTTATTAGAGTTTTGATTTTGCAAGCATATTCCTGTAATTCTTCTCCTGATCCCTCCTTTTGTCACGTCCTGGGCTTTGTACCGGGCAACTGCAGAATTTATAAATCGATTAGATGCTTTTGTATGATGTCTGTGACTACAAGTAAATATTTCGGCGCCATTGGTAGAACCCATGGAACTTGTGTCCGATGTAAGTAAACTGTAGGGTTTTGGGGAGTGACTGACTACCACCATCTTGTTTCGGCAAATCGTCCCATTCACAAATTGAGCAGTTTACAGCTACCCACTTAAAAAGGTCTGCACTTACGCTTGGGCCCGTTTACACTCGTTTTTAGCGCACCATCAGACGTTTGGAGGTGGAAAAACAATGGGATTGATTAATTATTTCCATTCCCAAAAATAGGGCA
Organism: Chironex yamaguchii; assembly: GCA_024741275.1. Classification (NCBI taxonomy): domain Eukaryota; kingdom Metazoa; phylum Cnidaria; class Cubozoa; order Chirodropida; family Chirodropidae; genus Chironex; species Chironex yamaguchii. The sequence continues at coordinate 8,134 of JANTCA010002908.1, read as the reverse complement.
AGGTTAATGCTTTTACATTATAATTGATCATTATATTTGCCTTACAACAATCGGTAACTGTGTATTGTCCAATTCTCCTACTCTTATACTAAACAATTTAGAGAGCTTGAAATAAGAACTGGATTTGCAAACAGGTTGCAACATGATACTGACATTTACATGATACTGACATTTAAAGCAGAAAAATATTCTTTGCAGCTTTAGTGAGGAGAAATTTGTCACGTGATAACACATCACTCGTCATGTTCACGAAAAACAACAGACTTACGACATATTACGAGTGAACACCACTGACAAGCAGGAAGAATCCTATTTTTATGAAAGTCATGAGGGGGATTTAACAATCAAGTTAAAATTGATTTCATCTGACATAAGTAGCATGATGCGAAAGCTAACAGATAATTATGGTAGGCTAAAGAACTCGTGATGTAAGCAAAAAGGGTAACTTTTATTACCTATCAATCATGTCAATTACACATGGTAACGATTACACGGATGGTAATCCCACCGATAACATTACGTCTGTTGCGAAACGATTAATTCGGTTTGAGGTCGCAGCAGACAGCATTCACATCTTATAAATACAATACTGTAAGACAATGTCATGATTACAGCCATGTGTCAAAAAGCGCGAACAGATCATCTTCTTTCTTCGAAAAGCTACAAAAAAAATCAACACGAAGTGGAGTAAAACATTAAGAGGTAATTACGTTATAACATGGTTATATGCTTTTGATGACATAAGATCACCTACCTTGGATTTAGGAGCCTGGGGATGGTTCACTGAGAACATCAATAAACCTAGAAATTAACACACAATTTTTTATTGCGAAAAGCTTCCAAATTAATGCTCCTTTGCCTAGAACTATGGATGAAGTGCTATAGGCAAAAAATTAAGGATAAAGGAGACGAATTTTAAAGTCAAAGGAAATGATATCGATAATAATGTTCCTGACACTTTTTAACAGTCTTGGTCTTGGTGTTATACGACCTTGTATTGGATTTAATGCCCGACCTCTTCTCCTAGGTAAGAACTTCCGTAAAAATCTGGACAAAATTGAGCTATGAGTGTTAACAAATTGTATAACAGATTGTATTTGCAAAACAAGCGAAAAGGTCGAAGTCTTCTGCAGTATAAAGGGGTTTTTTTTTGTGAAATCTATTTTCACTAGTTGGAAAAGTGTTTAAGTGATGAAGCCTAATACACCTGAGAAAAGCACATTTATTACACTATTTTCATTATTACCTTACACATGAATCAAGAGCTACGATCTCATTCTCTCGACATTTGCCGCAAAGATGGCCAGCCTCATTTACACAACGATGTTTACCGTTGTAACGGTGTTACAACCCAGGACGACAAAATGCACATTCGAATCCGCAATCACTAAGACGACACTGTGGTACAATATCTCCTTAAGACAAGCATAGTCTGACAAAGTACGAAACATGGTCACCACATACAAGTAAATATGGTGGTAGCAAGATGGGAACAGAAATAAAGAAGTTGTTATCGGCGATTTCGACTTCAAACCAGCGTTCCCCAAATGCAAACCAAGTGCCTTTGGTTCGATGTCTTCACCAAAAGATAGCAACAGCACTAGCCCTTAATAAATGTTACATGACTAACAACTTAAATTGTCAGTCCCGAGCTGTTTTGCACAGCAGGGAGGAAGTCAACTTTGCAATCGTGAGATCCTGAATCAACATTTATCGGGTCAAATATACTTCTATTTTTTAAGTTCGAAATAATGAAGCATAACTGCATGTCCCCAGGACATGAAATACAGATGGTCCAAGAAAACTCCAGCACAATGAAGTGCTTGCCTCTAAAAGCAAAGGCAATCCCATGTTGTCATCAGTTAAGTATTGTAAACAGTCAGCTCCAGGTCATGGTATCATTCTCATAAAAACCAATAGATAAGCTATTATCGTTATCCCATGAGGACGCAATTTCTGCCACCGTTAGTTTATAAATAATCAATAGTCTCCCCAAGTAGCACGTTGTAAAACATGCCTGTATTAACGAGCTTGTTTGACTTAATGTAAATGACATCCACTCTATAACAGGTCATTTAAAAAAGACAACATCGTCATGGAAACTACAACCAAGTGACGATTTACATCACTTATGAGTCCTCTACATTACGATGATAGGATCAGAAATAAATAAATGTCATCACCAGATTTCCGTCTTTTACTGAAAAAAACACGGAAGAAAAAACCAAACAAATAAAACAAAAACATGTAAGTACACAATCATGTTCTGACTCTAAATTCCCATGACTTCCATAGACACGGGCTGGAACCAAACAAAACAGGTATTATAATACAGCAATTATTGCATATTTTAAAGCAAGACAAGGCTTTCGAAAACGGAATTATCATTTCTACCCGTCGTCCAAAGTCATTAGCATTCAGGAAATTTATTCCTAGGACGTCCACTTATTAACTGTAAGATCCATATCTATTCAATATGAGACAAGGCTTTTGCCGAAGAGAAAATGGAAGACACCGCACTTTTCCAGATCTTGAAAGAAATTTGGGCTGTTGTCACTAATAAAGTGGACTTCCCGACTGCATTTTCAAGGTGTTGAAATGGTTAAAAGAATAGACCTCAGGATATAACCTACATAGTAAACCTTCATGGACGCCTAAGTTAAATGCACGCTATAAAAAGAGAAAAACTCAACTCAAAAGCAAATATCAAAACAGAGGGAAGAAAACTGAAGATGAAAATACTACAGATTAAATCTCCTATAAAATTAACATGATTCCAAACTTGTCTTGATTGCAACTACATGTAACAATAATGCCACTGTAAGTTAGCCCACAGGACATACGCTAAGGCCAATATCAGACTAAAACTGTGTTTATCGCGATATTATTTAGTGGATGTAACAAAAAGAAGACTTCAAATTAAAACAGGTAGCATTTTAAAACTCGCCAGTTTCTAGAACGCAAAGAACGCAAAGAACGCAAAGAACGCAAGGGTTTTGTAAGATTATCGAGAAAAATAGGGCACTTGCAAAACCAGGTATTCACATCGGTCATGCAAAACAACCCCAGAACAAAATAAGCAAATATCTTATGAAGTAAAATGGTACAAACAGCCAACGCCAAGGACTAAAATAGAATGTGGCCTTTTAAGTCGAAAATTCTGAAATAGATTATTTTCTTCTCCAAAAGAGTGGTAAAGATACAAATTTTATCTTTTATATGTTATCCACTACCTTTACTGCACTACATATTTGTAAAACGAAAGAGTTATGCAACACGAGCAGAATTAGCATTCCCTTTGATAATTCAATTATAACCCTACCGAGTCCAAATTACTACAAAATAATCATATATGATGTGCCATGTCAATACCAGATACTAATAAAGAAACAATCAATTAAATCCAAGTACACTAAACAGCAAATGAAACACGGAAGTCAAAGCAGACATCTAACTATGATTTCCTAGGGTAAGATCGAAGACAGAGTTATTCAAACTGACACAACTCCATATGGCAACGTGAACATGTACAACAACGGTTAGACACTTCTCTTAGCAGTCACTTCACCATCTAAAAGTATCCGTTTCAGTAGTAAGTTTTGGACTACTACAGCTGCTCTATAATTAAAACTATGGCAAATGAAAAAAAAATATATCAAATTATGTCCTACAGTACCGTCCTATACCATAAACTGTTTTACGCACTACCACACGTGCAGGTACATCAACACTATGAATGACTCCTATGCCTCTTACAGGCATAACAAGATACCTCTCGATTATTCGCATTCGGCAGCAGAGCTCAACCTACTTTCTCTGACACAGTGAGATGATCTAAGAATCCGCTATCAAAATCATAATACCTTACCACAAGTTTGGTCTCTCGAAACAGTGGATGGGATAAAGGTACGTAGAACACAAACATCTCGCTTCTTCATTCCAGGAAGCGGCACATTGTACGCTTTTCGTGTGATGTACGCCGTGTTACACTTATCTGCAAAGCAGCATAAAGTTCATATCAGAAGGTAATCACTCTACAAATATCAGATATTACATCAACAAAACACAAGAATGATACTTTTCAAAATCTTAAATGACCAATGCATATTTGTGTAATACATTGCAAAATACTTTTTGATCGACATGAAAAGAATAAACACAATTATATGTCAACCAAATCAATTTAAGTTGTAAATTTGCCACTCTTCTGGAGACGAAAATTATGCATTATCTCCGTTCTAGTCCCTCGAATGCATTACTACTTACCTCTGGTTGAAAATTCTTGGAGGAATCGATCTTCCAAAAGTATCGCAAAGTCAAACCGATTATATTTTGTTCGTCTTGCACTAGCTTCAAGGCATTGACCTATTACGAATTCAGCGGTACGTATGTTTATATGTAAACATATACACATTGCTCATGATGTCGTCTCGTATTACACTATGTCTAATAGCTTTTTATCGATATACACATATTTTTTGTATAAAAGAAACACATCTCATTCAACCATAAGTTTTACATTATCCCAGCCTTAATAATTTTCTTAACCATTTGGTGTATACTTGAACCTACTTGAACCTAAAATCTAAAAGCAAGTCAAAGCGAAACAGGAGCACTATAAATGGCTATATTCCGAGCTCGAGTGCCCAAAATAAAATTTCTTCTGGAAGCACTAACTGCTGACAGACAGAACACGCAAAAATCGAAACAAGGTTGATTTGGATGGTACGAAACATGGACGAAATATTCATTCAAGATGATTTTAGGAAACCATCCACATCTCCACATCCAAAGTTATTCTTAGAACAGTCACTTCAGATACTTAAACCATGAAATCACGTTCCAGATAAAGAATTAGAGCTTCAGTGTTCACGGCAGAGCCAACGGTATATTATACTCGTCTTCTTCTTCAGGTGAGGTGTCGTCTCAGGACGCGATCAAACATGATTATCCAGCAATCACTGTCTCGCGTAAGACAGTACCTAACAGTCATGCCAGTAACTACTATTTTACTAAATGTTCAGTTTTTAGACTTAAATAGAATAAACCCATTCTTGCTCGTAACAAAAAACAACTTGAAGCATTTGGAGAGTGCAAATCTCCACCAAGTCTGCTGTGCGACATAATAAATAGCATTTTGTATAACGACAGCAACTTCGATTTATTTTAGATCAACCTGCGTATGACCAATAATTATAAATATTCACGTGGAATACCTAAATCCCACTGTTGGAGGCATGATATCATCCTATATGAGCTAATTGGACCTCGTGCTATTGAAATTGTAATATATTCTTAATCCGTAACTATCAAAGACATGTCAAATCCAGTTGCACTTATAGAATCTGCGCTGTCTGGGGTATACATGTGTGGCAGTTGTTGTCGTTTAATTATGCCTTTTGCTGTAGGTACAAGCCAAAATGTTAGAAAGTTCCCTATCGCACAAAGATAAAGAATCTCTCGAAAAATTCCTTGATCCAGACGGTGTTCCTCGTGACACTTCACTGACATTTCACCACAATCCGTTCAATATTGTTGAATGACATTGGTGAGGACGAAAAACAGAGAAACTAACGAAGCCGAAACATTACCTTAGCCTTGGCGGAGGTAATAAAATTGTAAATTATTTGATGCTCTTGCAGAGATATAGGGATAAAGTTGACCACGTGATATGATAATGGGAGACACTGAGTTCGTAAAAAGCCCTTATGGCGGATTAGGGGTTAAATTTGCGGAGACCTGTTGGGCAGGGACGGAATTGCAAACGTTGACACCTTTGATGTTGACGGCCCTCGAGCACCTAGTGTCCAAAACGCTACTACAACTGACCATCACCCGACCTCCATTTTGGTACTTCATCTCAACTGGTAGAACTCTAAATATGAATCCACAACATACTAAAAAGCAGGCTAGTTGTATTTCAGCGTGAACAAACCACTCACGAACTCACAGACCTTCTAATTTCTGGATAAGTTCCTCCTTCCGGAAAACGAAGTCAAACTGTAAACGAAACAAGACATTTTCTCATCAGAAATCAATTAACTGCTTTAACGTATGCAACAATACTGCGCAGTTTTGAAGTTAGTAATATAAGAACAAGGGCGGATCCAGGCCACAGCAACCTTTGCAGAAGAATAGGCCAGATTTTTAATAATACGCACCACCAATAACTCGGCCATCTTGATTACTAAAACGCGTAATTTATGTATTTCGTGGACATTACAACCTTTAAAAAAATCTTTGAAGAACCAGTTTGAAGGCGTTGTTATAACCAGTAAAAATCCACCAAATGTAAACAGCACCACGGCCATGACCACCAAAGGGTTAGTAAAAGGTTTAGTTGGTGTTTTACATTAGATCAGCTGAAGGTCAATAATGGCAACTCTATCTATCTAACAATATTTACAATCCAAGGGAAGAAGACTCACCTTCACAGAAAAAAACAAGTTTGTGACAAGTGCGAATGCGGTAATTGACCTCGAGGATTATTAATCTGCAATTGGCCCGCCGAATTGTAATTGGTCCGCTGATTTAAATTTTTAGCAAGCATGACGAACAAATAATGATTAATTCGAAAGACTGGCAAGAGAATCAAAAAGTCGACGAAGCAGTCAACTACTAGAAACGTAAACATCACTGGCCTTCAGCTTTTATGATGATTAATTGACAGCTTTGGAAGAAAAAGCTACAAACTTTAATCCAAAATGTTGTTATTATAGAATAGAATAAAATGTCAAGATGTCAAGAAAGTGCAAAAATGACAAAGATTCTTTCTGTTACACCTGTGGTGAGTTTGTTTTCAAAGAGAACAGAAAGACAGTTGACGAGTTCTACAAGATAGCCTACTATACGTACCTCAAAATCAAACTAGGCGACCAAGATAAGACATGAACACCTCATATTGTCAGAAAGTCAAGTAAAGAAAGCCTACAACTCTGGACGCAGGGAAACCGAACAGCTCTTAAATTCGGAATTCACATGGTCTGGTATGAACCAGTCAATCATTTTGATGATTGCTATTTCTGCGTGAAGAACTTAGTTGGATTTAACAAACAGAACTGAAAGAACATTCTCTATCCATCAATTACTTCAGCCAGACGACCAATTCCTCATTTTGACGAAAAACCCTGTGCCAGTTTTTAAAGATTTACTTGATATTCCCATTTCAGCTGCATCTTTTGCACAAGATCTTGCTTCCGAAGAGTCGACTGAAACCAATTCAGTCCCTGAAAGTCCAGATAACGACAATGATATTGACTACCATGAGTGTTCAAGTGGACCAAACCACCTTAACCAAGACGATCTGAGTGATCTAATCCGTGATTTGAAACTTTCCAAGGAATCTGCTAAGTTGCTTGCTTTGCAAAAACAACATTTTTTCATATTGTTTGAAATAAGGAAATTTCTTTCCTGCAACCCAAGACAAATGTGACATTCTACAGGAACAGAGATGCTGACTGTCTTCCTTGTTTAAAACAATATAAAGAAATTGTTGTCTGTAATGATGTAGAGCCTTTATTAATGGACCTAAGTATTGATCATCATGACGCGAACTCCTGGCACATATTTACTGACAGTTCCAAGAAAACTTTGAAATGTGTGTTGTTTCATAACACAAATGAATATACTTCAATTCAGATAGGTCACTCGGCAACGCGGAATGACAAATACGAACCAGTTAAACGGGGTGTTGAGTGCATGAAATACTATCAGCATAACTGGAAAATCTGTGTCGAGCTGAAAATGGTGAATTTCCTGCTCGGACGGAAAACTGGCTATAGAAATCATCCGTACTACTATTTATGTGGGACAGTCATATTAAAGCCAACCATCGGGTTAAAAAGGATTGAGAGCCTCGAGAAACGCTCAGAGCTGGTGACAAAAATATAACAAACAAATCCCTTGTACCGAGGCACAGGATAATACTCCCCACCCTACATATAACATTGGGATTTATCAAGCAATTAGTGAAAGTTTCGGACAAAGATGGAGAGTTCTTCAGATACATTTGCCAATTATTGCCTGGCCTGAGTCTAGGGAAACTTAAAGCAGGGATCTTTGATGGACCTGACATTCGAAAACTAATGCAAGATGAGAACTTTCTACTTTCCATAAATCCACGTGAAGCTGATGC
>JANTCA010002907.1:0-11081 GCA_024741275.1 Chironex yamaguchii | reverse complement strand
GGAATTTCTCCTTACCCACCGCTTGGATTCGTCTCGTGATACCAAGGACTTTGAATGTCCAGTACCAGTTCGAGCCCCGTCGGCTCCCACTTAGTGCAGCTATTGTGGTGATGCTAAACTCTTGACAAATATATGAAAAGCACTGTGTCTGTTGGGATACTACATATCTCTTACAGTGATAAGGGCTTAAGCCGAAACACAGCAAAATATTACAACAATAGTTGTTTTAGAAGGCAACCGATTGTGATTAAACCTTCAAATCGCAGACGTAAAGACCAACAATCAAACCTCTGTGCCATCACGACAAAAATGTATGGTGAAGGACTTTCAAAGTCCCTGGACTCACGGGTTGAAAGACATCAATCCGTAAGGGGGAAATTTATTCATTTTAATTATGGCCTTTTGCGTAACCTTTCATTAGCTTGCGGTATATGTATTATAAGACGAAATTCTTTTGACATCTTAACTATTCAGAAAGATGAAGTCAATTGTTAGAATATGTGTTGAGTATTCACATCGTAATGCTTAGTAATCGATAAACACATTTTTACAAGCAAAAACAATATGAATACATCTCCTATAGCATAGATTGTATTGATACAGTATACAAGATTCAACAATAGCTATTAACATACCCCACATAGTAGAGGTTTATTATACAACATGTAATAAACAATACTAACACAGCTCATAGAGAAGTGGTATATTTTACAATGTTTGACAAATATTATTAGCTTAGTCTTATTTTATCTATGATTGGTTCTGCTCCTCATAAATTGTTATGTGGTTTTTTAACATTTTAGAACCAGTATTGAAAATCTATATCGAAACTTGTATTAAAGATTCATTCACATTTGCAAAATGTGTTCAAAATCTCAAAATCGATTCTCAAGAAACGTTTATGAGTTCTTTGGACATAAGCAGACTTTCCACAAATGGCACCCGTGATGGAAAGATAAATAAGTGTGTTGAACAAAGGAAAGGTTGAACAGCCCTCCGTTCCTGAAGAGATCTTTAATGACTTTAAGGAATGTGCCACTAGAGGTGATAAATTGAGTTTTAACAATGCAGTTTATCGACAAAAGTATGGCGTGGCAATGGATAACCGCTTGGGTCCAGCTTTGGCAATACTTTTTGTCGGCTTTCACGAGAAGTGTGTTTTAAAATAAATAAAACAACCAAGTTGTCCGTTTATTTTCGCTATGTTGATGACACTTTTACAATTTTTAAAATAGAACTGGAATGTAACAGGTTTTTCCAAAAACTTAACCACTTACAACCAGCTCTCAATTCGTTTTAGTTAGCTGGAGGAAGTGTCTCTGGTATGGACCCCAAGTCTCCTGTAGTATAGCAAGTTATATCACTGCTCTATAAACCTTCCAATTTGTAATCATCCTGATGATGATCAGACTCTGTGGCTCAATTGTCCATAGCAAATAGAACGTTTTTTATTCTTGATTTAATTACATTGTCCAGGTATGCTGATAGTCTTTTGAAGCTTCCCATTTAGCAGAACTCTGTGAGTGAGTTGAGCCGGCTCTAAAAAACTGCTGATGGCGCTCCGAGCGCAGGTCTGTATTAGGACGCTGCTATGATGCGACTACCGCTACAACTTCTGACAATAATAGACATCTTCAAACTCCTGGCAATAAATGTGAAATTAAGCACAGGAAAAATGATCAGTGTGGTGGAGTCTATTTGGAGTTTATTTGGATTGAGATGAATTTTCCCTAAAACTAAGGGTTTTCTTGAGGGTGAAATTAACAGCCCCCCTCGATTCTTCAAATTATCTAGCAGAAAAGTTTGAGGGAAAATTGATTGACATGCTGGAAACCACTATTGCTAAAATAAAGGAATGCATTCTTATGGGTGATACGAATTGCAATTATCTAGAGAGATCAGAATACAAAGAGGTCAAATCTATTATTTCAAATTGTGGACTAAAACAACTGATAAAATCTCCCACAAGAATAACAAGCAATAGCAAAACATTAATTGACGTTATTTACACCAAGGAATCTGAACAAATACATTCCATAAAACTCATGCCCATTGATCTTAGTGAGCATAAACTAGTTGGATGCTTGCAAAATCTTCACTCCGTCAAACACAGACCAAAACAAGTCAAATGTCGCAGCTACAAAAATTATGACCCAAAACTAATTTTGTGAAAACTTCATGAATTTTCAGAGTATAGAGGTCGTGTGGAAGCATCGAAAAGATATCTTGCATTACTATATAAATAAACACGCCCAAATGATAATAAAAAGTGAAAGGTAGGTTGTGTCCATGGATGACAGCAAAAGTCAAGCAAGAGATGAAAACCGGAGACAAACTCTTCCACAGGGCTCGGAAGACAAGTGCCAAAAATGACTGGTCAAATTATAAATCTCAGCAAAATAATATAACAGAACTAGTGAGAAAAAAGGGAAAAATAATTACTTAAGAGACCTTCTGAGAGAAAATTCAAGAAAACCACAAAAGTTCTGGTCAATACTCAGAAAAGCCTATCCAACTAAAGAAGTGTCTAATCATTCTAGTGCAACATCCATTATTGAGGGAGAACAAACAACAGACAAACGTTACTATTGCAAACACCTTCTCTGAATATTTTTCTACTGTTTCAAGTTAACTGAAATGCAGTAACAATATGATCAAGGATTTTGTGTTGGGAAAATCTGGTATTGCTGGAATCGTCAGTTCTGGAGGTGAAAATTTCAGATTTAAGCACGTCAATGAGAAGGAAATATACGACGAGTTTAAAAATCTCAAAAGAAAGAAGGCACATGGTTTAGACGATTTTCCTCTAGGCCTACTAAAAGATGCCGCATGTTTAATTCCAAAACCGTTAACTTATGTTAATAACATGTCACTGAGCGAAGGAGTGATACCATCAGAATGGAAAGCTGCTAAAGTTACACCATTACATAAATCCGTTCCTGGTACTGAAATTAAAAACTATAGAACGATGTCTGTTTCCCTACACTAATTCTTGAACGAATTGTTCACAGGAAGCTGCTAACTTATCTTGAAAGTAATTGCTTACTTGTTAACAACAAAAATTTCAACTGAATTTGCAGTAACATTCGAAACTGACTACATTATAAAGCAGGAGGATTGTGGCAACTTGACAGGGGCCCTCTGCATCGATTTTTCTAAGGCCTTTGACACATAAGCCATTCTATGTTGTTGAATATACTCTCAGCGTATGGCATAACTTATGGAAAGCTAGGCTGGTTTACAGATTAACTCTTTTTAAGAAAGCAATCTGTATAAATTAATGGGACGCTTTCAAACGCTTACCCAGTCTATATAGGAGTTCCCAAAGCTCAAAATTGGGTCCATTGCTGTTCCTTCTTTATATAAATGATACAGGGAAATTGCTAAATCATTTCTCGATCATCACCTATCCAGATGACACTGTTCACTTCACCTCATTTAATTGTGTTTTTGATATTGAAGGAGGATTGAATGAGGACATTAACAGTGTTCACAAATTACTAAATGAAAATAAACTGATCTTGAATTTAAAGAAAGGCAAAACAGAATCAATGTTGTTTTGAACTTGAAAGAGGTTGAGTTTGCTTGGTGGGAAGCAGCTCGAAATTTATGTAGATGGAAAGCTTATCAACTCCACTACAAGTTATTGATATCTTGGAGTGCATTTAGATCCTACTTTGACAATTGGCACACACTTCGATAAGACCCATGAGAAGGCTGCAAGCAGAGTAAACATAGGAGATAATCAGATGCAGGTGAAGCATTGTACAAAACACGGTATTGCGAATTTATAAATACTGCGGTACTTTGTCACTGAGATTACCTGATTCTAGACTAAAAATGATCAGAAGCATCGAAAATAGAGGAAAGAACATAATCGCAACAACAATTGGAAAGAGTATGGAAATACGAATTCCATCAGTATCAAGCCTGACTAAGGGGAGGGCATGTACGTTATCATTCGATTGTAAACAGAAACATTTGTGAGCTGTTTGAAAAGTAATTTGTGAAAATGGACCACACGTATGCAACACGAAACAATCAGAATTCAGTAATGTTAGCGATAAATAGGCTGTAAATAGGCATAAATTATTTAATGGTTATAAGTTAAAAATGCTGACTATTTGATAAGAAAAATGATTGGATGTATTATTAGGACCTCATACTATATATTTTGTAGACTTGATAATAAATGGGCTAATCCTGAACTTTTTACTTGGTGATGATTGTAGTGTAAGTCTGACTAATGTCATATTTACTTCAAAAATGCCACTTGTGAGAGTATTTGTTTGTATTTGAGACATTAGAAGATACCAAATTGAAAGTTTAAAAAAATTGTATATATTTTTATTATCGTTATTGCTAATTTACGGTTGAAAAGGAACAAGACAGTTTAGTAATTTTCTTGATGTTTTGTGTGAAAAAAATGAGACTTATTTAGTGAAAACATTTTATCGAAAAAGCTACTCTTACTAATCAGTACATTCGCTGCGATTCTTCTTGTTCCAAAAGAGACGAAAATCAGCCTAATCAGAACAATTGCCCATAGAGCACATTGTATTGTTAAAACTGAATTCAGCACCTCTAGTGGCATATTTCATTAACTCAACAAAGATCTCCTCCTGAATAGTGTCAGACAAAAATAGGTTTTAAGTATGTTTTCATAGCTATGTCGCAAATATTCAAGGCCGTTTTCAAGTTTTGTAACGCAAAAATATTGTTCAAATAATTTTTGGATATCCCGGCATAATTGGCCCCTATTACAAAATAGCGCGGATCATCTCACTTTTTCGATTACGTCTGGCGTTGATTAGTACATAAAGCTAGCAAAACGTACGAAACTTAAATCAGCATGAAGTTTAAATCAGCATGATCAAAACTTCTAGACGGGAATGAGTGTGCACATTCATGCTGTGAAAGAGCTGCCACAGAAATATCAGCAAATTTATTAAAATCTTTTTAAGTATCAATTACCGATGCTTCTCTTTATGTGTCGAAGAATAAGTCGACGTTGTCATTCTAGGAAAAAAGTGTACAGGATTATTATGTTGCAATCACATATATATAACAAGTAACTAAATAAGTAAGCGAGTGGAAGATAATTTACGAGTATAGTACAAGGACAATTTACTACAATCAAAATAATGACACGTTTGCTCTTTACGTGCAAATTGATACTGTCAATTAAAATTATTTTTTAAAGAATGAAATTGAACATGAACAACGATAGAACCTAGATATCACAAAACATAAAGGAAACATTGTTCGATAAAAAATTGCTATTAGCTCTCATTTCAAAGGAAAATATTGCATATTATGTTTTATCGGCATATTTCTCATAAAATAATCAAGTACAGTAAGAAATGTATCAAAGAAAGTGGTACAGAAATATCAAGTGAAATCTTTTAAATGTCCATTACCTTCTCGCCTTTTTTTCTTTCGCCGTTCTTGTTCAGCTGCAAATATCTAACAAAAGTAATTTAGTTTTAATCAAGATAACCAAATGCTTCAATCTCCACATGATATTATAATACAGATTTCAATAAAATATCTTTACCTTACAAATTACTTGACAAAGCAATTAACTCTGCTTCTCTTTCACACGGCTGAATTAATCTCGAGAAAAGAAAAATCTAACACAACCTTTAACATTTTAGCTAACATTAAACCTGTTAATTTTGTTCCGTATTGAGTAATGGACACTGGAAACATTTTGCAGACGAAAATCAATTCGATGGAAAAGACTTAGTATTATCTTAGCATCAGTCAGAGGTAAAGCTCATTAAGTACTTCTAATTTACTTTAATATTCATTAGACCTCATTAAGTAAAAATTGATAACATTTCCATGAATAGTTGATATTTTCAAAATGGTTCCTGAACAAGACACAAATTTGGTTGCTATATGAAGAGATTCGGCGTGTTAAAAGTGCAAAGACAATATTTATACGTAAATATCCGGAAACAAGAGAAGAATGTCAAATTGACATACCTTTAATTTCGGCCTCCTGTATGGCCAATAGATTCATGTCGGAAACTAAACACGACAGGAGAAGCGTCATTAGGTCAAACATTTTATGCAAACTGGATGTCAAATTTAATTGAAATATCATATGTTAAATTGCTTTCACATATATAATAACTTACCGCAATTCCTCGAATGTAGGCCAATCTTCAAAATAGGCCGATTTGAAAATAAGCCGAGATATTTTAGAAGACACAAGAAAAATATACTGAACTCGAGATGCTAATTGAAAGATTATTATCTTGTCGTTAAATAAAAATAACATAGTTCAGAAGCAAGTAGCTTAGTGGTCGAACAGTCCTTCTCTCAAGGCCTTAATTCATCGACTGGTTCTCTTCTCGTCGGGTCTCGTCAGATCCCATGGGACCTGACGAGATCAGCTGTAGGTAGATGGCTGGGAGATTTAGCCGCTATCACCGTTGAGTTGTGGGTGATTTTGTTGGATCTCAACTGCCTCACGTATCTTCCTTCTCCAGTATCGTTGTTCCCTGGCTAATGATGTAGTGTTTTCATGGCATGGTTGTCGCCAATAGCGGAGGTGGCCACTGTGGTTTTCAGATGTTCTTTTAACCGTGTCTCTAGGCTACGTGCCGCTTCAACAACGTAGAAGTGGTCACAATCCTCTCAGTACATGCGATATACGACCCCACAATTCTTGACTAGTGGGGTGGTGTCCTTGGGGTGTATCAGAATGTCCCTGAGGGCGTTAAAAGGTTTATGTGCTTTCTAAAGATGGTCTCAGGTTTCTCTGATACCACCCTAATGCATGGAACAGAAACTGAAAACATACGCTCGTTAGTCGGACGGGGAGTAGTGGGTCGTCTCTTGAGAAGTGGGTGCTTTCAGCATAAAATCACGATATTCATTGAATTTGAGGACCTCTCTAATGTAGTGTTCTTGATCATCGATTTGTGACTTTTCTGACGAGATGTTGCGGGCGTGCTCCATGAAGGAACGGACTACGGAGCGCTTATGGTGTTGGTGGTGATTAGACTGAAAGCACAAATATTGGTCGGTGTGGGTAGGTTTATGGTAGAGCGATGTGCTGAGGAATCCGTCATCTGGATGGTGATGACACACTCCAAACATGGTAAACTACCGTTCTCCTCGTTCTCAAGGGTGAACTGGATATGTGGATCGATAGCATTGATATGGTTGGTAAAACAATCTATCTCATACTTGTGGAGAGACACAAACGGATCGTCAACATAGCTTAGATTACTTTTACTTCGAAGTGCTTGTGTTGTATGTAAACTTTAGAAATTGGAAATCCTTTACGATGAATTAAGTTGCAATACCTCTTGTTGCGTAAACAGTTGACGTAATAATCTCTTTTCTTTATGTAATTAAAAAATGAATGAGTCATTAACATACTGTATCTTCCAAATTGCCCAAATATACGCCTCTCCTTTCTTTCTTTATAGACTTTTGAAAAGAACCACTGCAAGCGTCGAGCGGCTAAAATATCAAAAGGGCAGTGTTTGTAAGATTTACATATGGTACCTGTACCCCTAAAAAGTTGAAACTGTTATAAAAACAAAAAAGTTAGAGAAAGGAAAAATTTAATCCATATTCAACCGATGACAAGGTCTTTTTCCCATAAATTTAAGCCAGGAATAGCTAACGTGACCAACAGATATAATTGAAAGATTGAAATAAAAAAAATATCAAACTTTTCTTTTAAAAAGAGTCTTAAATGTGTTTAAACCTTGGTTTAAGCTCTCTATCACTCTTCTCATTCTCATACACTATTGTTTCTTTAAGAATACTCAAGCAGAAAAAGTAAAGAGAGCAAAATATAGTTCTTACAATTCAGTGCCGTATGATATTAAATCTTTTCATAGTATGCTTGTTTCTTATCCAGAAATCAATGTAATCAAACTATGACATCTAAATTCGATATTGTTTATCAATAAAAACAAAGTAGATTTTTGATTAGTGTAAAAAATATTGTTGTACAAGCTTTACGTGATGTTAGTAAGAGCAAGTCAAAAGTTAATTCTAGTAAGGTAAATTTAGTCATAAATATGATAAACAAGTCAAATAGATAGACAATAAAACATACTTAAAATTCCAGTTACAGACAAATAAATGCAGATCTTGATAAAGTAAAAGTTATATAACAGTTAACTTTTACAAAGAATCTTTTCACACATAGTAAGTACACTGTACAAACTAAACTGCAAAGCACACATTGATACAAATATTTTGAGCGTACGATACAACTATTTCTTGCTCTATTTCTTAATAACATCGTTAATTCAAGTAATAAATCTACCTTTGTTCAATTTGATGATTAAAAAATACGCTGCACATAACATGCACTGAAGATTACGCCTCAAATTCAAATGTGTACGAATTTGTTTTCTCCTGGCATCAAGAACACAAGAGCACGTTCTAATATTGAGATATATTTTCTTACAGTGCATACATTGGGATACTCACTTAAAGGAATGCAAGTAAAGCGAAATCCAAACCACAGAAATTGCAAATCACAAAAGAAAAAGATAAAAAACAAACTCGACCAAGTCCTCATTGCGACAAAAGTACTCACTGATGAAGACTAAAGTATAAATGTGACACACATATGCTATACAGGATGAAAACTTAAAAGCCAGCAGAAAACATGAATGCTCTCATTCATGAATATTATACTCAATATACTAAACTCAATCAAGCTAAGTAGTTTTATCATTATTACCTTGAGCTTTACGCTGCACTTCCTCGACTTCAGCAATGATAAAATCTATTGTAGCAATCACTAGAGATATAAAATAAAATGCTATATTGACGTTTGTAATAAATATGTACGTTGTTAATTGATACAAAAGCAAAGCGTTGAAAATTTGAAACAAGTATGGGTTGCAAATCGAAAGGGGAGAGATACTTTTTATCAGCATATCCGCACAAGACCAGGAGAGGCAGCAATGTATTGGTAGGCAGATGGTAATATAAGTGGCAAATAATAGGAGGAACAAAAGGGGATGGACAAGATTCAACTTGAAAGAACAGGAAATTGGCCACAAGGATGGCAGTGGACTTAGGAATATAATGTTTGACTAACTCAGTGTCTCTGGAATTGAAGAAATTATGAATAGTGTTACCTTGTACAACTTACAATACATAATAAACCTTAACCAAAGATGGCAAAAGAGCTTCTCAACAACTTTTGAAACAAGCTTAAAAGGTAATTACATGCTGTATCAATAAGCCTTTGTTTGACAAGTCAACCTTAGAAATTCGCTTGATGCGGACCACCCTGCAAGAGTGGAATGGTGCTAAGTACCTTAGTTTCTCAAGGCATTATTTAGCAACGACAAGCCTAAATTTCAGCGTTTATCGTGATTTTATAACAGTGATCACTGTACACTCTATTGCACACTGTCCGTATTTGTCCACTGGGACGAAACCATTTTCTTTGTTGAATTTTAGGGAATTGCTCCTCTTGGGGTTGAAATGATTCCTAATTGGGACAGAGTTTTATCCACCTTGTTTACTTAGCATTGCTTTTCACCTCTGCAAAGTGTCATTTGGATATATGAAGATTAAACTCAAAATAAATATGAGAGAGCATTCTCGGAATTCAATACGATTTTGTTTACATTGATAGATACCGAGCTATCAACATTTGGGCTCCTGCCTTGTGAGACCACGGCATTTTTGCTGCCGTCGTCCAGCGGACTGTTGACATTAACCTCCACTATAAAAGGAAAGAAATTAAGTGCCTCATTTGATAAAAGGAAAAAGAATGTGCGGTTGAGCTTGTTTTTGTCATGAGTAATAAGCAAAGTTTCATAAGCCAAATCTTTACGTTTTTCTCTGATAACTCGACTTTCCAAATTCGCTTGACAACTTACACCAATCAGTAGTTGTTTACTTTGATTATTCTTTGCAGTATTTACACTTTTACACACCTTGTCCTATTATGTGAGTAGTTTATTTTCTTTCATGACTTGAAACTGATGAAACTGATTGTTTCTGTAGGAGTTTACTCAGCATTTTAATGCAATAACTATTCTCGCCTTGAAAATTTGCAACATTGCGCTAAAATCATATTTAATAGCTTTTAAGCATGATTTTATCGCAATGTCGCAAATTTTCAAGGCGATTTTCAAGTTTTGTACCATAAAAAGATTGTTTAAAGATGTATTTTATCGATTTTCTTATAAACGTACATTGACTGGACGTATTAGGTACTTTTGTGACAAAACATAATTCAGCCCAATGACAACTTTACTTTAACATTTGTATATGACAAAGTACAGCAGATGGGACTTGTAAATATGCTATAATGTCGTCTTTATCTGCCCTGTAATCAATGAATGATATGGCCTTGTTATCACGTGGAAGATGGTTATCGATAATAATATATAGCCCGCAAAGTGTAGGCGTTATAAAACAAACACAATTGCTCTCCCTCGCTCAGTTGCTGGGGATTGTTCTTTGTCTCCACAAAAGGTAAGTTTCAAATTTTAGCAATTTACTGCACGTATGTAGACTATCGCTCTAAGGCATTGTAGACTATTAGTCACTATCAGTCACAGACTATTTAATGAAAGGAAAAATCTTCTTTCTATTTTCAGGAGCATTTTTTGAATGAAAAATGTGAGACGTGCAATAATAGAGTCTCCACGATGTTTTTGGAGTTGCTCTATTCAAAATCACTCACTTTATATATTAGCATGATAAGCACTTGTCACTTGAATATGTAGCGTTCACTTTGTTTGATGTTTAGCAATAATCATGTTGGATGTTTATCGTTCACTAAGTTGGGTTTGTAGCATTCACTTGTTTGGATGTGTAGCATTCATTTAGTTAGTTGTGTACCATACACTTAATTGGATGTGAAGAATTGCCTTAGCTGGATCTAAAGAAGCGGAGATGCGCCAGCAGAACCTACTGAACGGTGGGCCTCTTGATGTAAAATTTCAATCGACATGCTAAACATTTATTTAGGGTAAAACACTTAACTAGTTATTTACATTTTGTTTAGTGGATTTCGCCTTGAAAATTTGCGACATTGCGCTAAAATCATACTTAAAATCTTTTAAGTATGA
>JANTCA010002906.1:0-11081 GCA_024741275.1 Chironex yamaguchii | reverse complement strand
TATTACGAGACGAAACCCAGCGGTGGGTAAGGGGAAATTTATTCATTTTTTCTGTGTTTCGGCTTAAGCCTTCATCAGTGTCAAATATTTGTAATACCTCAACAGACACAGTGCTATATATATATATTCATCAAGAGTGGGCATTAACACAATAGCTGCACTAAGTGGGAGCTATATATATATATATATATATATATATAGAGAGAGAGAGAGAGAGAGAGAGGGGGGGGGGGAGGGAGACAGAGGAGAACTATCAATTGTCTGTTTATCCTCGGGTTGATTGTTCCTGTAATTGCCCCCCTACTCGCGCCAAATGACAGCACTGTCTTAATTGTGTAAAAATTGTCGGAACCTTGAAAATTTGCGACATTGCACTGAAAACATACTTAAAAGCTTTTTTGACATGTATCGAAACTACCCAATGATAAACAAGACAGGAAAAGGAAATAAAGAGGAAATGAAGAAATTACGCTTTTAAGTATGTTTTTAGCGCAATGTTGCAAATTTTCAACGCGATGTTCTTGTTTTGTACCACAAAAAGATTGTTCAAACATTGTCGTGCACCCCAATCAACGTCCCATTTATCAGCGTTAGGAAAAATCATGCTGGTGTTGTCGTCACACGTGTATCACAGGGCCTTCACTAAGAAAAGGATTGAAGTATCTTTTTCAGCCAATGAGATTGAAAGAATTTGACGACCATGATCAACGCAACTGCATACAATATTTTGTGCTGGTGGACATTGATGTGAGCAGAGACATCCTCGCCATGAGACTTGTTATCGAGTAATCGTCAATAAACGTTACAAATGAAAGTTTTAGGGCAAGCTAGTGAGTTAAAGAGGTTCTACGCCGATTTTGTGGCTACTAAGGGTACCATTTGTAGTCCTTGGTTGTTTTATTTTGCTTAATAGGTCCATTTTGAATCTTTTAGTTTTGTCGTCGGCTGGAATCACCTCAACGTGCTTTGAAGTGTGTTATGTAACCAACCAGACGCATGGTGGTTGTTGACAGTTACGCAAATTGATGAAACGCTGCAATTCCTCACTTTTTCCATACAAAAGAGGATTTAGTAATATGGCCGAGCTGTTGGATGGAGTCAAAGGAAGTAACCATTGGAACTGGTTGTCTCCCTGTCTTTTAAGTAACGATTTTTACTTCAGATATGGATTACAGAAGTGTACCAAAGTATCAGTATAATGTAGAATATACGAAAATCCCGTTAAAGTCGTCCTGTTATTCTGAACTCTGTAGAGGAAAAGAAAGACATGGGCTCCCGAAAGTTTTAGAGGAGCTCATTTGTCACAGACAGCGACAAATTTTTGACAAGTATTCGCTTAACGTAACCCATTTTGAGGAATTGGTTGGTTTTTTACGCTCATGCAACCCAAGTCGAAGGAAGAGGGAGAAAACTCCAGACATTGTGACTGGTACCCCTACTATGTTTACATGCAAGTGTGGATGGCTACTCTTTGATCCGTGCTCACTTTCTTGTGGTCATACACTTTGTCGATCTTGCGTCGAGGAGGCCGGATTCTGCCTTATTTGTGGACAGACATTACCAGGTAAAGTATCAACGAATGTGTTCCTGGCAAATCTTCTCTCCAAGTGGTTCCCGCGCGAGTACAAGGCAGCAAGTTTAAAGAAAGAGGGAAAAAAACTGCTGCATGACAAGGAGTATACAAAGGCAGTCGAGATTTTTCACGAAGCTTTGAAATTGACACCCAACGATCACATCGCGTTATTACTAAGATCAGAAGCGAAATTAAATATTGGTCTTGTCAGAGAAAGCCTCGATGATGCCCAGTTGGCAGTGAAGTTAAATTCGTCCTGTGGTCAGGCGTACTTTAGATTAGGGGCTGTCTTTACTGCCATGGGTCACTTAGATGAAGCAGTCAATGCATATCAGACTTGCTTAGAATTAGAGCCCGATGACGTTTCTGTGTTTAAGGCAGTTGTCGAGAACTTAGATAAATTACTAGCTCCACCTGACCCTGCGTCTGTTGCGAGTAATTTGTCCGAGTTTCCATTGACAGATCCAAAGAGTGATATGCCAGATGTTTTATCATTACGTGAACCTTCTGTTATACACTCGTCATCGTCCTCCTCATCCTTGGGTCATTCATCAGTTGGATCTGATTCCCCTGATCAAAGTGTTGCATCTGGAGAAGCAGCATCTTCTTCAAGCAGCACACAGCAAGAGGATCACAAAAATACGCCTGATCGTCCTTTATCACCGAAACCTTGTCATTCACGTAGTGGGACTGATGATAGTTCACTTCATTCGAATGATTTAAATGTGATGATCAATTTGGCCGATATGGATGGTGGGTGTTGTAGTTCTTCGGATCTCAATCAAGAGGATAATGATGATTCTGCCTCTGGATTTCCTGGTTCTGGGTCTGGCTCTGGATGTGATTCCGATGAAGATGCTATTGCACGACCAAATAGTAAACGATTACGCAGCCCAAGTCTAGAAAGTACGTCATGTCAAGCAGATAGCAAGAAAGCGAAAAAAACACAATCTGTGGATCAGGATTTGGATCTGGATGATTTTGAATGTAAACTTTGTTTCAATTTACTCTTTCAACCTGTTACTACCCCGTGTGGTCATGTCTTTTGCAAATGCTGCTTAGATCGCTGTCTTGATCATAAAGCGGTCTGCCCCAACTGTCGCGCTTCTTTAGATGGCTTTTTAGTACATCGTAAACGTGTCGTGACTGACATTATCGAAAGAACGATTGAAAAATATTTTCCTGAAGATTTTCATGAACGGAAAACAAAACACGAGGAACATATGGCCACTCTTGCCAGGTAAGAATATCTATCTATACGCCACTTTTAAGTGGAAGCATTGTTCACTTTGCAATGACAATTTGCCATTGGGATTGAGGATGACGTGTTTTCTTTTTCTGTATTTCGCCATTGTGTTGTACACCTTTGTCTGGTTATGGCGTCGTCATTTGTTATGTTGCATCATCAAGAAGGAATGCAGTGGATGAAACATGAAGAAGGAAAATGAAAATACAATGAAGATGACACAGCTTGACTTTGGAAGCCATTGAGACCGAGCGAGCCTGATGATAAGAAAAATGTCTCTTGAATTGAACATAGCTCATTTTTACAAAAAAACACACCATAGGACTCGTATCATGAGCAAGCGCCTGTCTAGATAGCAAGAGAGAGAGATGTCATCCGAAAGAGCAAAGAGCCTCATTCATCTGGAGTAATTATGATCAATAAAAATAGTGATTTGGTTATTTATTTCTTGTAAATGTGGTGACTTGATTGATGTGCATTTCAAATCGTAGTTTTACACAAAGTCTTCTTTACACGTTGAGAGGTGTATTTGCTACTCGTCCCTTCTTTTGTTCTTTTTATATTGCGTAAGAAAGTAATGTTTCATAAATTAATGGAACCGAAAAAGACACAATGTCGTTCGTAACTTAAACAGAAAATGGTAAGTAGGGTGGAACATTGGTATGTTTTTTGGCTGAGTTGTTGCATTGAGTGTGAATTTCCTGTCAAGAAAGAATGTTATTTTTTGTGTGCGAGTTAAAAATATCAGATTGGCATGCGTTTCCTTGACACTTCGGTCCAGCAAGGTTGTTGCTTTTCCACTACACAAGTGACCTGGTTATGCAAGTATGTAAAAAGGCATGCATTTGTCAAATAGAAAGTCAGGTCATATACTATAAGCAGAAATATTCTTCATACAGCTGCTTTATTCGCAATACGTGAGGATGCACCATTATTCTATAAGGTATATTTGCTTGAATTTTGACTATAGCCTTGATAGAAACAGTAGAAGTTATGGTGTCATCGTGTTTGTCATAGATTCACCATTGTACCAAAAATTGTACCAAAAAGGTATTCTATTGAGCGTAGGTAGTTAATTAACTACTACGTTTTGGGATTGACTCCTTGTGTTTGGAACTCGAAATCTAATTAAGTTCTGAATTGTGCTATTTACTTTCTCATTTGACTGTGACATCTTTACTAACCCGTGGAGAGGACTACTATTAACTGAATGTTTATTTTATTTTTGTAGGATTGGCTTTGATGATGAGGTGGAGGTGCCTATTTTTACTTGTGCCATAGTTTTGCCTACTATTCAGTGCCCATTGCATATTTTTGAACCTCGATATAAACTCATGCTCCGTGAATGTTTGGAAAGCGGTTCTCGAAAATTTGGGATGTGTTTGGAAGTAGAACATGGAGAATTTTCAGATGTTGGTACCATCTTAGAGGTCAGGACTGTCAGATATTTGGAGGATGGACGTGCAATCATTGATGCAGTAGGAGGTACACGATTTTCAGTGGTCAGTCGTGGAATGCGGGATGGTTTTGATACTGCCAAAGTGAAATACTTTGTTGATGAGTGGCCTTCATCTATGACTGATAGTGAGACATTGGAATTTAATGCAAGATATGATCTTGTCTACAGACAGTTATCAAACTATGTTTCAAACTTGCACCCTACTGAAAGAGAGTGTATCTTTAATGCCTTGGGCCCATTACCAATGCTTGACTCTAGCCCAAAGGATTATCCAAATGGAGTGTCCTGGGTTTGGTGGGCCTTATCTGCTCTTCCTCTTAATAATCATGCAAAAGAAGTACTGCTTCGTTGTCGGTCACTCTCTGAGAGACTTTCAAGTATCCAGAGATTTCTTCGTATTCTTGTGCGAATGAATAAGCCTAGTTTACACGAGGACCCTGGTCATAGTAGTAGCAGTATAATGCCTTTATAGCAATAACTGTAAGTTATCATTAATATTTTCTGCTTCAGGCTGTTGATCAGTTTTGAAACTAGTGGCTGTGGTGCTGTTGTTATGTCTAGTAATACATCCTAAAACAACAATCAATTTCATATTTGGAGTTTTTATTGAAGTAGTCATGTGTGATTCTGGCATATGCACTAATTTAGTTTGATTGCTCCTCCAACAAATATACCTCTTTTAAAAAGTACACTTTATTGTGGTTTAATGAAATGCATGATTTTGCATCTTCTAAGCATCACACTACTAGCAATGTTAATCATTTGTAAGTTTATTTATTCTGTTCATAAGAGGTTTTATGTAGAAATAAGAAAACGTCATTGTTGCACATGGTAGCTATTGTATTATACCACATTTTTCCAGATATGCCAACAAACAGTTAACACTAAATTCAAGTACCAAATAGGACGTTGTTGTTATAATGAGATACACAATTTCCAACATTGGTTGAGTACAAAGACACTTCTGCCATAAATGAACCAGTTGGCAAGAAAAGAACCAAGAAGACTCTGCATTTCACTTTTGAAGTACCCATCTATCTGTCCCTCTTATTTAACCATGTGATGTTACAGAATGTTTTTGTTTTTACCGGACCTGTTTTTTTCCAATTTGTGTGCTTTGTTTCATTCCATGATAAGTAAGTTCCAAGCAGATATTTATCTTGAGGGTAAGAAACACACACTTCTAAGACAATTAGAAGATTTTGTTAGAGCACTAAACAGTAAAAAGGAAATCCTTTTTGTTTTGACTTTCAGGCAGTATTGATAGGGTCACAAAATAGTTTTACTCTTGAATAGTGAGGATGTAGATGCATTCGATACTCTTGGGGTTTTTTTCACAGTTGTGATAAATGATAAAATTGCAAGGGATTGCATTGCATGGAAATGGATTACCTAATGATAATCCCCTTGCCACCTCTAAATTATTGACAATAACTGATAATAAGATACTCCAATGTTATAAAGTAGTTTTACAAGCTAAGCATATAGGTAAGTTAGAACAGGATTAATTTCTTTTGCATTGGGAATTAAGGTATGGAAAAGGCTGAAAGCTCCCATAAATTGTTTAAAAGTTGGCATCTCTGTATAGCTAATCTGATGTAATTATTGTAGCTCTGATTTTTTACTCTGTTACTCACTGGTTCTGTTTTTGTAACAAAGTTAGAGGGGTACTTATGTATATATACACACACTGCTGTTGCTTTGTTTAGTCAGTCATTTTTTGGACATACAGGCAATGATTGATCAATATTTGAATATTTGAATCTCAAGAAGTAAATATAAAAAATTTATCTGTGTGCCATGTCTGCTCACAGTTGCTAGTACTACGTGCACCATTTTGTGAGATCAATTCTTCAAAAATATAAAGAAGCCTTGGTTGAACAAATAGCAATAGGTTACACACAAGGTCACAAAAATTTGTTTTGTCGGACACAGTGGAGAGCACGCTTTTCTAGTTGTAGGATTTCATTTGTATTTAACATCATAATGATGACATGATTTGGCCAAACTGGGAATGAGCATATTGTCTTATGACTCCTTGTGCTAAAAAGCCCCTTGAACTAACTAGTTTTAGCCATTACATTTCTCTGTTATAGTCGTTAATTGCCACCATTGCTTGACATTAGTTGTCACATTGAATTGAATGATTTGTTGTGGAAATCACTGCTAATGATTTGAAGGGGTTTTTAGCAGCTCAAGACTTTGTGATTATGACATCACTCCACTACAAAGTACCTTGTCTGATATATCATATTTCACAATACTGCAACAGAAAAGGAGCTGCAAATAAGGTAATGTCGGATTTTTCTCGAGAGGTTTATATTGTTCTGTATCTCAACTGCTTACGTATAGTATTGTAAGAAACATTAACATGAGTTTTGTTAAGGCAGGCTTTTAAAATAGCTGTTTGAGTTCACTTTGTATTGAGGCCTAGGTATTGAAATTTGGATATGGATTACTCTGTTGTGTTTATGCGACTCTGATTTTGTTAATTTTCAGTGTATAACATTTTACACATGCAGAATATAAATATATTGTACATCTCTTGTAAAGAGAATAGTAAATTATTTTTATGAATTTTGTAATTGACTATCTTGTTTTTTTGGAAGTCTCTTATTCTGTGTCACACTGTATGCAATCGTCTGACATTTTAAACTCCTTGTCAAGTGTATAATAATGCGGCTTATTGGAATTGATTATTATAGTCATCATTTTCATCATCATCATCATCATCATCATCAGTCATCACCATCATTTAACAACATGCTTTGTACTTGTAGTCTTTTTTCTGCTCTCTCCAAGTAGATCTTATTTAAGAATAGAAATTGGTCTTCAGTCATTAACCATCAAAACTGCAGACTTCAGTCATATCTGACCTCCAGGTTTTTTCTTAGCTTATGGCATGTATTCCAAGCAAGTGCTTTCCTAATCTTTATCTCTTGATCAGTACTAGCAACATGTGACCATAGATATTTAAAATCTTCTACAATTTCTAGTGTGTTTTTATCAAAAGATTTGATGGAAGGATCTTTACAAGGATTACGATAATAATTTTTGAAACTTCCAATTTATTATCTATTATCTCAAATAAAAACAAGTACTCTCACAAGTGGCGTATTTGAAGAATATATGACATAAGTCAGACTTACATTACAATCATTATCAAGTTAAAAGTTCAGGATTAGTCCATTTTTTATCATGTCTACAGAATATATAGAATGAGGTCCTAATAATACATTCAGTCATTTTTCTTATCAAATAGTTGTCATTTTCAACTTGTAACCTTTTCAACATTAACATAAACAATTTACTTTCACTACACAATTGCACTCATACTAAGGCTGATAAAATTATCTTTGTAATCCTTATTCAAATATTCACATAATTGAATATTTCCTTGATTTGGGATCAAAGTTATGCTAAATTTGTTTCAAATCCAAGTGTTAATTCCATAATTTCCACACAAGTTTCCTTTTGATGATAATGTCTGGTCTGAGCTTATGACCAGAAATCAGTGTTGAAGATCGAAAACCATCAAATGTCAAAGAAGACTGAAAGACCTTTGTCATATTTTTAACACTGTCCACAAAATATGCACAGGTTTAATAAAGTTTCCTTAACGGCAAGTAGAGAGTATATGTGAACTAGATGGACAACTTCAACAACTAGGCCACTAATCCCAGTAGTATATCCTCTAAGAAAGAAATCTCTTTACAGCTTGAGATATTTCTTTGAGCCGATTTTCCATCAAAGCTTAATTACATGCACCTTAAACCAAAGTAATAAAATAGCACCCTAACTTTTTACACAATGTAACTTTACTTTGGGTAAATTTTAAAGATGCATCAATCACATTTAATCCTAATTTATTTTTACTAAGCATGACAATGTCAAGAGTTCACAAGCAGGAATCTCAAGCCATAGTCTGAGAAGTGTATACTTAACCCAAGCAATATTGAGATCACATATTGTCAAGTGCCATGTTAGCTTACCCAACAAATATCTTTGGGGTGTTTTTGTTTGTTTTTAGGGTGAAGAGGAAGAGAATCACTTTTGTTTAAAATTCCATCACATGTATCAATTAGTATTTCTTTGTTCTTGGAATTGTCCATCTGGAATTTCATGAAATGACCAAGATAACGAATATTATAATTAAGTTGAACAGCTGGAAACATTTTTCTGCTAGTGTAAAGCTCTGATAGAACTTGTTTAGATTGTGTATTTGCGTTAACCATTCCAAAAGACATACATATGTCAACCCGTAAGGACACTCGACACCATGTGTACCAAGTAGTAAAAGCATTTGCTAGGATTTGATTTTCATATTTCTGACCAGTTGAAACAGCAGCATTGTCCACAAATTGAGACCAATGCTCAAGTTGAAGGAAAAGACATATAGAGGGTCAATCAAAACTCTCAGGAAACATAAAGTAAATGTATTGACGAAGGCAAATTGAATAACAGTGATTTAATTGATGGGATTGAGAGGCAATATAGAACGGAAACAAAAGGCCTGAATCTTGTTATAGAGTAACAACAATGGCAGCAAAGAGATATAAGAGCAGAATAGAACAGTTTAAACAAAACAAGATGTTTCAAAACAACCAAAGAAGACTCTATGAACAATTTAGAGGGGCAAGGAAGGCAGGATGATATAATACCTGATGTTGAAGAGACGAGGCAATTTCGGAGAGGAATCTGGAGTGAAGAAGTGTTTCACAATGAGAGAGCAGAGTGTTAAAGGGGATAGAAAAGAAACTTAAAGACACAGGTCAACAAGAGGATATAGTGATAACACCAGAACTGCTAACAAGACAGGTAAGTAAACTACCGAACTGGAAAGCTCCAGGACCAGATGGACTGCAAGGATTCTGGTTGAAAAACATAAAATCAATCAGACCAATTCTTGCTGCAATGTTAAATGAATGCATCAACAAAAACCAGATACCAAATTGGCTTACAAAAGGTTTAACAGCACTGATAGTAAAGGATAAGGCCAAGGGGAATGTTACTACAAATTTTCGTCATTTGGGTGTATTAGCAGACGAAATGTATGCACACTTAGAAAGAAGAAATTTGTTACCAGTTGAGCAGAGAGGGTGCAGAAAATGGGCGAGGGGATCGAAGGACCAGTTTCTAATTGACGAATGGTATTGAGGAACTGTAAGAAAAGACAAGTGGGCCCAGTCATGGGCTGGATTGATTATAAGAAAGTCCATGACATGGTCCTACATTGCATAGAGATTTTAACTGGCAATATGCAAAGATTTTTGAGCAAAAGTATGGACTCATGGCAGACTGATTTGACATCAGGTGGAGTAAACGTAGGGAATGTGCAGATAAAAGGAGGAACCTTTCAGGAAGACAGTTTGTCACCTTTTCTTTTTGTGCTGATATTGATTCCCTTAACAATGTTAGTGAGAGATATTAAAGCAGGGTATGATTTAGGAAAACGGCAAGAGAATATAAATCGTTTATTTTTTATGGATGATTTGAAAATTTTCAGTAAGTTTGAGACACAACTTGAAACACTGATGAGGGTATTTGGCTCTGACATTAGTATGGAATTTGAAATAGAAAAATGTCACATGCTGGTGATGAAGAAAGGCAAATATGCAATTAGTGATGGTCTCAAACTTCCAAATGGAAAAGAAATCCAGGATATCGATTTAGAGAAAGGATACAAGTACTTGGGGGTATTAGAGGCTGATGAAATCAAAGATAAAGATATGAAAGAAAAGATTGAGAAAGAGTATGTAAGGCGGGTTTGAAAGATATTAAAGCTCAAATTAAATGGAATGAATAGTATAACAGCCATAAACTCCAGGGCAGTCTCTGTTGTGGGGTATGGAGCTGGCATTATAAAGTGGACAAAGGGAGAAAGTTGCGTAAGTTGTTAACAATCCAGGATGAGCTGTAGCTCATTTTTTCAGAGTGCAAGATGTTGGCTTCGTGTCAGTATAAGAACAGGAGACATGATAAGGTGGTGCAGGCTCTACATTAGGAAATTTGTAGAAAGTATGGGCTGCCAGTAAATAAGAAATGGTATAATCACCACATTGAAACTGTCATGGAAAACAAAGAAGTCACAGTCATGCAGTCCCTAAAACCGCCACTGAGAGAGTACAGTATAAGGAGGGGAAAAGGTTGAAAAATACCAAGGTTTGCATTTTTTAATTTTTTTCGCATAATTACTGCGACTAAATTAAGGCCAAATTTTGACTTGTTCATAAAAGCAATATTAAGAGAACCACTGGGTGGAATTTCTAGCCATCTTCGAAAATAATTGTGGCATTTCATGTCAAGTACAGATTTAATCCAAGTAATGCCAAGATCACAAAATTATTAAATGCCATGATATTTTTGGTAACAAATAGCGATGATATAAAAGAATTTTATTTTTGGGATGTAGTGGGAGAGAGTCAATTTTATTTAGAATTTCATCAACTGTATTAACCAAAATTCTTTCTTGTTCACAATTGTCCATCTGAAAATTGAAGTAGCGTCCAAGATATCGAAAACTTTTTTTATAATAATAATAATATTAATAATAATGATAATAATAATAAAAATAATAATGGAAACTTTTTATTCCTTGCAAATACAGCTGTACATGATGACACCCATCACTCTCAATTAGGCATGATGGGGAACTTTACAGGCTCTAAAAGCGAATAAAAATGTCCCTTAAGATAAAATGAAAACTATGCAGTTAATCCGTCTCAAATGTAAAAGTTGTCCACATCTTGACAGAAGGGAATTTAAAACGTTAATAGTTCAGGACTCGTCCACTTGCTGTCTCT
>JANTCA010002904.1:0-11082 GCA_024741275.1 Chironex yamaguchii | reverse complement strand
GGCTAGTTTTGCTACATGTTTCGTCTAAATAGGTTGCCATATACATATACTTTCCTTTCTGACGTTTCATACTCTGAGTGTCAGACGAAAAGAGCTTTTAAGTATGATTTTAGCGCAATGTCGCAAAGGTTCGCGAACTCCTCTCTGCATTTTAATAAAATCACTCTTATCGTTGCGTATGCGAATGCATGCTGTCTGTTCCCAGTATAAATTTCTGAGGAGTCAAATGTCTTTCCCAAATAGGTCAAAAGATTCTTGTAGTTTGAGAAGTTCTTCGTGTTTATCTTTGTCAAAAGCTTTTTTGTAGTCTATAAAACAAATATACAGGTCTTTTTGCACTTCATTTGCTCTTTCTCACATTGTTCGTAGCATATGTATTGCATTTCTTGTGACAGCATCCTTTACAAAACCAATCTCCTGCGTAATTCGGCTTCTCGCTCTTAACATGATTACCCTGAGAACCATCTTGATAATATGGCTCATTAAACTGATGGCTCTATCAAGCTCACATTCTATTGCTCCAAGT
Organism: Chironex yamaguchii; assembly: GCA_024741275.1. Classification (NCBI taxonomy): domain Eukaryota; kingdom Metazoa; phylum Cnidaria; class Cubozoa; order Chirodropida; family Chirodropidae; genus Chironex; species Chironex yamaguchii. The sequence continues at coordinate 10,556 of JANTCA010002904.1, read as the reverse complement.
TTCTTTGGGGTAATGATAAAAATTGATTTCCTCAAGTCCTCTGGAATGTCACCTGTCTCATAGATTTTGTTAATACATTCTGTGAGCTTCTTTATTCCTAAATCTTCCAAAGCTGTGAACATTTCTGTTACGATCATAGCCGTATGTACTTCAGATCTTAGAATCTTCGGGACATCGATTATCGTCAACGTGAATCATAGTGAATTTTTCATTTAAGATGAAAAACGTGATCACCAATTTCTGGTTTGCAAATATACAACCCCTAACTCATATCCGTAGATTGCGATTACTAGAAGTTCTTAACATTATCTACCTATGGCCTGTAGCCAATTAGGCATTACACTATCACCATATGAGCAGCAGGGTTGACTGTTGGCTTGAGGCAAAACTCAACTTTACTGAGAGTATTCTAAATACCAATGGTGCCACTTTAGCTACCATGTAGGCGGAGACCTTCACATAACTTTAATGTTGGACTGTTCCTCCTTTCGCCCATATTGGCCAGTTATATTTCCTTACTAACTAAACAACTTTATCAGATCTTCCCTCCATTCCAATGTTTGAGGGTAAGCCAAATCCTGCTTTCATTAGTGGACTTTATCTCTGACTTGAGGAGCTATTGGAGATAAGACGTTCAACGGTCACGAAAATTGAAAAGATGATGTAGGCCTACTCTACAAATTCATGATCCTTCTGCTCTAGTTATAAATTCTCATAAAAGAAACAACTAAGGACGTTTTACCTAACCCCTTCGTGTGACAATTGTAATACGTCAATCAGGTTTTGTAGACATCGTAGCAATCCTGCATGGCAAGACGTTTTCCATATGTTTCTTTTGCAAAACTGGTCTCTTCCATGAAACCTTCATTCTTGCCTAATTGTTGTTGTTTTTAGCCCAGTTCCTTTTGATTTGTCTTAAACTTCCTTAGTCATTGTTCTCATGCTGGTAAAATGCTTTTCCCCAGTTTTAGAAACTTGTGATCAGGTCGTTTACAAAGAATCCACCTCTACCACTATTTTAACAAAATCGGGCACAAATTCTTCATACTGTTGCAAAAAAGTGTGTAATATTAACATTCCAAAGAAATGGTGAACTTGATACTTAAAAGGGACACGGTTTAAGCGAATAACAACTATTTCAGGGTATGTGTCATTAATGTCCTTAGGCCAGTCTCTCTATAGAAGATTTATCTTAATATTTTAAACGATTTCTCTGGATCACCTACTTAAGGAACCTTTTTCAGATATTAACCGTAAATTGATGTCAAATAACAATAAGGTATTAGAGGTGGTCCTTTATTTAAGGATAATTTAATGAAATACTAACTTTTCCCTCTTTCCCAGGATGAATCATATACAAACCTAAGCTTGGCGACCTTAACATTGTCTCTGACACCAAATTGGTGAGGAAGGGATGATGTCTTTTTAGCAGGTTCTAATTTAAAAGCTGATTCAATTACATTTGTTTTAAGTTGGTATTTAATTATATTGTCAGAGTTTAGATGTCAGAGTTTTGCATGAATATTTTCACTGAAGGTACTTGCCAGGCCTTCCATGGTAATCCAACACAACAGATATTCCCCGTCTATGATATGTTTTCAATGACCTCTTCATGCATAAAATCCATTTTTCTAAGAAATTTAAATTCCACAACTTGAAGAGAGTTTATTGTAATGCATATTTATTTCCTTGGAAACTGTCACGAGTATGGTTTACGTAGAAAACATCGTGGCAAGACAACTTCTCACTTCTAAGAGGTCCTGAGAGCATCCAGCCAAGAGTGTTGCACATTGCAAGAGTGTCACCAGCCCTCCTTGTACGAATTAGAATTTTTAACCTATAATGAAACATAAATCTTCTTAAAAGTGTGAAATTTCCTCAACCTTTTCAACATGGATGTTGTTAATTATCTATCCATGAATCCATCCATTATCAAGCATGTGCTTCAATTTCATGTACCTTCCATTAAACAATGGCACAAGAGACAATATAAACACTTCTCTTGTTTGTATATCTGGGTCTTTTCTTCTAAATGCCTGATTCCCAGTTGATCTCTCCTCATTGGCTTTAAACCAAGCTCCCTAACAATATTCGCACTTGCAATCGACTTCTTGCTCCCACCATCAAAAAGACTAAAACTGTGTTCCTTTCTTTCCCAGCAATAAAGTCCTTTGCCTACTCATACAGAAACTTCTGCAATATTTAAATTTATCTATGCCATCTAATTTCTCATCCTTTTGGCGGAACTATTGAAACTGTTCCAAACCTCTGAATCTTTTCCCATAGACTGCTTTTACAACAAATGGTTTGGTTTTCCAAATACGATTAGCCAATTTAGCTAATGAAAAAATATTGCCTAATTACATTGACGTAAGCCCATAATCAAGTAAATCAGTTCCTGAAGATCAGTTCCTAGAGACGTGTGCAATCATTGCATCCTTGCAACGATTAAAAGAAATGTCTATTACTATTTCTACTTCAATTGGTGTGTTGCTTAAATCAAATAAACTATCATAAACGAACTATATAATGTAATACGATCTGGGTAATGAGAGTATGAGCAAATGTGTTAAAAGATTTTACCCTTAGAGACTTGCCAATGTGTCTACACAAGTGCTAGAAACAAATGCGCCTACACAAATGCTAGAAACAAATGTGCCTACACAATGCCAGAAACAAATTCGCCTACACAAATGCTAGAAACAAATGTGCCTACACAAATGCCAGAAACAAATGTGCCAACACAGATGCTAGAAACGAATGTCCCTACACAAATGCTAGAAACAAATGTGCCTACACAAATGCTAGAAACAAATGTGCCTATACAAATGCTAGAAACAAATGTGCCTACTCAAATGCTAGAAACAAATGTGCCTATACAAATGCTAGAAACATATGTGCCTACACAAATGCTAGAAACAAATGTGCCTACACAAATGCTAGAAACAAATGTGCCAAGATATGCGTTAGGGCAAAAGTAGAATCGGTTGTCTCTGGTCGGTGGTCTGTGAAAATGAAAATAACAGGAAAGACGAATTCATGATTAGCAGGATGTGGAGATAAACAATTGCCTCAGAAAAAAAGAGCAGATTTAAGGACGCTACTGTTAAAGAGGCCTTTTTACTTCATTAACTACCTCATTTGTTATTTATTTTTGTTTTCCGAATGTCAAGTGCAGACGTGTGTTGCAGTTTCAATTTTAATTTCAAAAATATCAATGATGTGAAGCTCGTCTTGAACTTTTCATAATACCAACTTGAACAAAATACCGATATTGGGAAAGTATCTTTATGCATACTGGATTTTATTCAGTTTCTCTGAAAGAAGATAATCTTAAGCATTCATCATATGATATTTATTGCTTATGTAGTTATTTTTATGTGGCAAACATGTTTCAAGCCAATTTATCATTTTATCAATTTATCTTTTAAATAGCAAGCATGATGTGTTTATATCAGTATTGTTGTAACTTTGCTTAAGATGCCCAATTTAGGGTTAACAGAGGAATTTGTGTTATTTGCGTATTGCCCTTCTCTCGTGCGATATAGTCCTTGACAATTAAGCTGTCATTGAAACGGCGCACAGTTTGTGATGACGAAATAATGCTGATCTTGGTTATTGTGGTTACAACATTGTGTAGTACTGACTTCCTCATGTGACTAAGTTTTCTAGCTTTGGAATGTCAATGATATAGGAAGGCATCTAAGATTTTTCGTCTATTTTGTCACGCAAACCCTGTATAAACACATGATATCAAGTTATGCTTGATACACATCTGTAGAAAGAGTTACCTTTATCCTTTGGCAAACATTAATGTTTGATGAGAAATAAGTATCGGGGTATGAAGTCCATATATTTGTGTAGAGAAATCCCTGTGGACAGTGTTATGAAATAAATGGATTCTAATGATAATCTTAATCATATAGGTACCTGATCCTTCTAAAATTTCTGAAATATGTTGCAATCAGGCTTCTCGTTTACATTGCAAAACTTCCTTATAACAGATCTCGTGTCGTTACAAAATTCATGGATTAGAAATAGCATCGTTGTAGTCAAAGACAATCAGACAGGTATTAAATTTATCGGCAATCACAAAACGGAATAGTTTTCGCTTGCAGTTTTCAGCTTTTACAAAAATCGAAAAGATATTACACTGTGCAAATTCAAACCTTCTACTCTAATTATAAATTCTCATAAACAAAAAAAACTGGGAAGTTTTATCTACCTTCTTCGTGTGATAACTGCAATATGTCAACCAGGTTACACAACATCGTTTTATCTCTTCAAAGTAAAATCTATCTGCTTTCAGCAATTAATTTCATCAACTAAGCACTTTAGAAATTGGTAATCTGGTCTATCTGAACTCTTGAATTTTATTATGATGTGCAAGTAAGTAACACACATTTTTATCTTTCTTTTTCTCAGGTTTCATTTGCTAGGTTAATCACGGTAAATTAAAGACTTCCTTTTGTAAATGCGTGTGAAGCGTAAAGCCTAGAGAAAAGTTCTTTTTTCATTCAGAGACTTTAAACCTAAAAATTGATATGTAAACGTAACTTCTTATTTAGTATCCAAAAAGCCATTTTCAAGGCAGTTCAAATGATTTTCAGGAAGGTCAAAGGGGCACGCAGATCTTGTGTTCTCCGAGAAGAAAGTGCGAATGCATACAGATCCCAAAGTTAATCCCAAAGTTAATCCTTACAAGTAATTATATGCTTTTGTTACTGCTGTCTTAGCAAATTCAATATGTATAATCCATTTGAACACAATTGTAAGTCCTTGGTGGATACAAGTGTGAAAGCAGAGAAACAGAGTGTCAGATGTGAAACAAAGCAGTCTAATCTTAAACATAGTACCGTAATCTTGATCTTCTGATTAGAAAACTCTACACAGACGTGCCAGTGTGTAATGCATTGCTTCTATAAATCATTCGTAAACCCTACAAAAGTTTCTTTGACTTCTGTGTTGTTGTTCTTGTAATGCGAATAATATGTGGCAGTTGTTCCCTTTGAACATGGACTGGTGTATCACCAAACAACTTTATTTATCTTTTTTGAGTTTCCTGCAGTTGTTTTCTCTAGAAGAAAAGAGCAAGAGGCAGTGGTTACCATAAAATTCCGTCTGATCAGGTTACTTGTCAAAGAAGTCTAGTTTGAGCCTCGCAGTCTTTTAATTTTAATAAATGTTCTTATCCAGAAGCGACAGGCAATCAAGGATCATTAAGTTATAAAACTTGTTTAGGCTATCTAATAGCCATCATTTCTGAATATAAAAAAATATGTCTACTACAGGTTGATGATAACTACGCAACATGATACTTTCATACTTTATGTCACAGAATAGGATGGTTTTTATTCTTGAAATAAATTCAGCAAGAAATGCATAACAAAGTTATGCCAGTCATGGGCAGTCGTTGATTTCCCGGTATCATGGTAAGGTCTGTAGATTTCTAGGTAAGCCACACCGATGTGTGTGGCTGATAAGTACGACATGGAAATGAAAGCTAAAACTCTTGTCTGTTGCTGCTGTTGGGTGATGCTGAGCTTCTGTGTCCTCTCTCTGTGTATTCTTCAGCATTTTTGCACTTCTTGGCAAAACTGAAACGGTTTGCAACCAGCATGAGCGGTCTTCAGCAAGGGCCTCCCACATCCCAAGGGCTAATTCTCCTTGACTTCTTGTCACATTTGCAGGTTTCTTTCAATCGAAGTTGGGGGCGACGTAAAGCTCTGGTGCTAATAACAACTATCCATGTAGCAGGTTTTGAGGGATTCTCCCATCTTCCGTGCACTAAGCAGAGCTAAGCCAGCGCAAGAGATGATGCCGTAGGAGAGAGAATATGCTTTAGATTCCAGCACGAGAACGCACCTCCTCTTTAGTTATATGATCCTGGCAAGTGTTGCTGCTCTTCAGGAAAGCATATGGAATGTGTGAAGCCCTCTACCTTGCAACAGCGTCCTGGACTTGCTGCCATACTGCAAGGTGCCGATCACACAGTCCCAGTATACTGCCATTTTCTTGCAGATTGTTAGCTTTTTGTCGTCCACATACGCTGGGTTAGCGGGACAGAGGTATGTGGCTCAGCCAATATTGTGATAGATTTCAGTAACGAGAGACAGTCTGTCAACAAGTGTGGAACAAAGGTATTTAACATGTTTATGCTTCCTCTATAGAAGAGACTAGCACTGTGTCCTCCGCAAATAGCTTGTCCTGAAAGGACTTGACAGATATTGGTCTTTACCCGGAATCGCAACAGGTTTCTCATCACATCCAGTGAACCCAATCAGTGGAGTTGTCAAAATTACACTTTAAAATCATGTGCACATCCCTGCTTGACTCCTCTTTGAATAACTAAAGCGACTCTCAGTCTAATTAGACTACTCCCTTCATGTGGGTATGACACAATTCAATGACACTTAGCTTTAGTGGGCAACCAATCTTGCCAAGGATCTTGAATAATACAACTCCGCTGACACGGTCAAAGTGCTTGGTCAGATCGATGAATGATATGTAAAGTGGCATTTGCTGTTTTTTGCTCTTCTTTTGATGTTAATGTAATGGATAGGCCATATCGATGGTTGAACGCTTGGCCCTAAATACACACTGCAATACAGGTAGATTTTTTCCACGAGTAACTGCAACCTATTTAGGGCCACTCTGGCAAATACCTCACTCATAATGCTAAGGAGTGATATCACTCCGTATTTCTGCTGCCTTCATTCTTGTATACTGTAATGACGTTGCAATCCATCATCTCCTGTGAGACAGCTCCTTTCTCCTACCACGTCCAGAGCAGATGATAGAGGTGCTGTAAAGGTGGCCCTTTTTGCTGCTTTAATTGCCTCTAGTGGTATGCATTGAGACCAGGGGCCTTTCCATTAGGCAAGCAGTCGATTGCCTTGCTCAGTTCCTCTATGGTTAGGTTGACGTCTAACGCCTCCAGTACAGGGGCTCTAACTGTTGCCTCTGCCACAGATTGGCATATGGAGTTTACTCTAGATTATAAAGTGGAGTAGTGTTCAACCCATCTTTTAAGCTGAGAATCCTTGTCCGTGATGATTTTTCACCTGTAGCTGTCTTCTGGTGAGATGGCCCACAACTTTTTTAATGCCCTCTGTGTTAGAATCTGGACAGTATTATGTATAATGTGATAATTGCGTAAAGCACCTGGTTATGTTTAGATTGATAGTTATCAATTGATGTTGTGAGGATGTTGGGACATTTTGTTTGCGTGGGGTTGTAATCGTTTATGAAATAATAACCAAAAGTTATTAACTTCATTAAAAGAAATTATGCAATCTGCCATTTTAACCCTTAAATTTGTATATAAATATGATGCTGAATCCAGTAAAATCAGAATCCAGAAACAATAAACTGTTCTGTTCTTATAAGAAGTTGAGTTGTTTGATTTTCAGTAGTTACAATCCTCTAATTGAGTTATATGCGTGCGTTTTACGACACCCTCGATCATACTGAGGATGTCGCCAAAATGTGCGGCCGACTGAATGTCTTCAAAGAGCTTGTTACCACTGTGTGTGGTCAGTCTACTGGCTAACTTTAGGGAAAGTAGGCTCGCATTTGTATTGACAAAGAGCCTGATGCTTATTTTCAATCACTGCAGTAGGAGGGACCGAGGAGTGGTCTGAAAGTGTGTGTGTGGGGGGGGGGGCTAAAATCGAGCAAAGCCAGAAAGAATTGAAGACTGGGGGCTTGCCCCAGAATTATTTTTAAACAACGCCCCCTTTAAACATCAAAGAAATGGTTATTTTGGAAGACACGCCCTGTAAAATGTTTATCCTATATTGGTATTTAGAAATTCAAATTACAGACTTAAAAAAGCAGACAATGTGAAATGCTGACAGAATTCTCGAAGAAAAAGTTATCTTTAAAGACAAAACGTGGCTGCTTCCAGTTTTTGCTGTTTTTACAATTTCACGTCATCTTTCACGAATCTTCGGAAATTGATGTGTCTGTTTTCATTGCAAACAAACAAATTGCCAATGTCGATCAATGACAGTGTGTCAGTTCACTCTTTATACTCATGTAAATTTGCCAAAGCATTGAATCTCTCCTGCTTCATGTTTGATCTAAGCCAGGTTTTGAGGTGTCGTACGATAGAAAACGACCGCTCTCCTGAAGTACTTGTAGCAGGGCCAACGCGTAGCAACTTGCAAATCGTTACAACTTCAGAGATCAGATGTTGTTCTTCTGTTGGCCATTCTTTAAACTTTTCAAAAAAATCTTCAAAGCAGGCAATATTGTGGAGGTTTTCGCGAAATATTACTGGCAACAAGGAAAGTTGCAAGCCTAAAGCTGGAATGTCAGTATCACCACTGTAGTTCACTTTGACAAATTCTAAATTTCGTCGATTTTTTTACTTTCTAGAGCCATCAAAATTAAAGACTCTAACTGTTCGTATGCTTTGAAAATGGGCTGACCGAATCAAAGTTGTATTGAGCTCACAATAAGATCAATAGACTCAGAGTAAGTCAATGTCACGCAAAGTAGTCGGACGTTGTGTCGCCTGGGTGTGAATCAAGCACATGTGCTAAGCATTGTCAAAAAAGAATGCACAATGACAGATGACAGCTTTTCATACCATCAAAGTGGCTATTTTGACTCTATTATTGACGTCACGATAACAAAAACGTAATCCCTGCAGCACATTGCTGGGGCTAACTCCAGATCCTGCCTCTGAGTCCCGGAAAAACTAATCTATCATTAGCGAATTCTTTTCAACTCTTTCAAACATCATTTTTGGAAAAAATCAGGTGTGCTGATGTGAGACAAAGCTGGGGATTGAATTGGAAGAAAGTGCTGTTTATACATAGCGTACAAGTTTCGAGAAGCCGCTGACCATTCTCATTCATCTTGCTGACACCAAACCTTCAAAGAGTTGGGGTAGAAGACGTGTTGCCTGCTCCACTCTGGCGTTCAAATCTCCAAGTAGGTTTCTACGTATAAAAATGTGTGAATCTGTCCTACAAAACATGGCTAATTCATAGCAACCTGTTTCAATCTATTGCAGGCAAAGCACATTGTATATAATCACACTCAATAACCAGCAGTGATACATCAATTCACATACCATCAACAAAACCTCCGACAAAAGGTCCCCCGCCCTGAAAATAGATCTTATTCAACAGTTGTTTTTAGCCAAACAATGCGAGAAATCTTTTCTGAGTTAAACTGGCATATTGCTTGATTGGACAGAGTCTGAGAGAGCAAAGCAAGCATCATTTTCTACTGATAACCGCAAATGTCTTTGAATGTGAGAGTATCCAAGAAGTCAACAAACCTTCTCAAAATAACATTCAAATTCATTTGTTTCGTTTGTGGACAAACAGTACTTATGGTATCTTGAGGCCATCGGTTACCATTTCACGGTTACTCCTGAATACTAAGGAAAAGATGCTAAAAAATCAGTCCATATAGTATTTGATGATGTTCAAGTTTGTGCTTGAAACTTAGTGCAAGCTGACATTATAGAGTTTTAATATATATCTGACACTGATACTTGCCTTCAAACGCCATTATGAAATGTAGTTTACCCAAGGCATTATTATTATTATTATTATCATTATTATTATTATTATTGTTACTGCTATTACATTTTTATTGTTAGCATTTTGATATGATTATTATCATTTTAATTTTTTAGCCTCGTGTATTGATTTATGCAGGTATGTAAATAATCATAGCTATATGAGCTTTACAATGTTTTAGAGACCCAACAGAGGGGTCGGTTAGGGGACTCCACATTTATTGCAAAGAAAGTAGGGTTTTTTGGTCAAGAAATTGTGATGAGCATAATTTAAAACAATTATAAATACGTGGTTGTCACGTTCTCACAAAGAGGGAAAAGGTGTGCCGGCAGAAATGGAGAGGGTTATTAGTCAAGTATGTGATAGTTTTTTACATTGGGCATGTTATAGATATTTGTGTTCTATGGTTTGAATTTAATGGTATCTTACAAAGTCTTATGAAGTACACTTATGGCAATTCAATCCCTCAATTGTAGCAATTTTGGCTCATGTCTATCTTACATGATATTAAAAATCAATTTCCAAAGATCTCTCTCCCCCTGATAAGTAAAGTACAAAGGCAAAAACTTCCTCTAACACTCCAGTTCATTTCCGCAGTATTGGTGATTGGTTTTTGTTGTCATATCATAAACTTCGTTTCCCATTTCCTATCAGAAAATTTAGGGTTTTTCCTGTCCCTTAATGCACTTTATTTTAAAGATAACTATGTGTAAGATGAAGGATTACGTTAAAGATCATCATTTATATTATTCTAATATTATTCTTTCTGTGTTAAACCTTATCTGTACACATAATGATCTTTAATGTAATCGTTCATCTTACACATAATGATCTTTAACATAATCATTCATCTTACATGTAATGATCTTTAACATAATCATTCATCTTACACATAATGATCTTTAACATAATCATTCATCTTACACATAATGATCTTTAACATAATCATTCATCTTACACATAATGATTGTTAACATAATCATTCGTCTTACACATAATGATCTTTAACATAAT
>JANTCA010002903.1:0-11083 GCA_024741275.1 Chironex yamaguchii | reverse complement strand
GCTCAATCATCCATGTTTTTAAATATATATAAATTTCAAGAAATAAACACTTTTTAACGTTTCGAATAATTCTACTATTCTACTTCAGAAAACTCTAAGTTTGTTTTTAAAACATTTGCGGCTGATCGTCTAGATCGTCCATAAGAACTCGCTAGCGAACGCCACTGAGTTTCTAGCCTCCCGTTGAAGGCACACGTAACATATGCAATCATTAGACGCCTCTGTTAGTACAGTCTACAATCCGATACAATAACTTTGACCAAGTCAAAAGTCGATACTTGCACAGATAGAGACGATTTGCTGGACGAAAAAAACACGCATAGCTTGAAACAACATGATCCACGGCTCACCACGTGGAGGTTCGTCTCTTTGAGTTGATAACACCATTGTATAAGTAGTCCATTGCGTTTAACTGGACTGGAATGGTTTCAGGGCCTGGGTAGAAGTTTTTCCTACACCTAAGTTCTTCGAACTTTTTGGTCTTGCCGCATGAGATATTCTATTCGCGTTATCAGTATCCAGAGTGCCCTTGATGCTAAGTCTTCACAAGAAAAATATTAATTTGGCGACAACTTCTTTGTTAAAGGGGAAGCCAGTTTTGCATATAAAATTTCCAGTGATGACAATGCACTTCTTAGAGCTGACCAGCTTAAATCTTCACTTCTTGGACCATATGCTTCTGCTGTTAATTTTTCCTTGTAAGACTAGTACTCCTGTTGTTAGCTTCATAATATTGAAAACCGTTGCGTAATCTTGTTAAGACAGGTATTTCATACAAACAGAAATGTTAAGTATACGTGATGCCTCCTGTCGCTAGATAATAAATGTCTCATTCTTTATTACTTGCGCTCGAGTCTTAAGAAGCCGCATTTTTCATAAAATTTGCCCACCGCAGACGATCTAAGCACTTTTCAGAGAATGAAATCTACAGCTGTTGTCAATTTTTGTGTTCAAGGTTAAGGATTCGTACTCCAACTAATCGCTCCTACTTAGCAAGGATTATGTATATTTAACAAAGGTTTAAACTATGGCAGAGGTACCTAATGAGCAAAAACAGTAAATAATACTGTTGACATCGTGCTAATCAATTATAGACGACGCAAACCTTTTCTGCTGTGTTTACTCATGCAGTTTGTCAGTGAAGAATAATGTGGACAAGCTCAAATTTTTTCTAGTGAAGCAAACGGCATATCATCATAACGCTTAGCCCTTTGATGAAGCGATTTCTAGCAGTATCATATCAAATAACCGAATCGATATGCTTGTTTCTGCAAGACTTTGGGATTTCATACAATAACTGTGGGCATCAACCCCCTTACACCCCAAGTTCCACCATCTATGGCTTTTAATTACTGTTGGTAACCTCGTCAATAACATTAATCGAGACAGGGAGCTACAGAAGAAAGCTATTATATTGGGCAAAAGTTTGACATCATCCCATGTTGTTTGACTTTGGCACTGGAACATCTGCAAAAGAAATAATCTAATGAATTTTCGAAGCTTAGAAAAGCTGGACCATACATATTTAATGTTTCTGGTCAATACCAGATTCAGGAGATATTAGTTGCAAGGATATCTCATTAATACGAACACAAAGTTATCTAAAAGCATCGAGGATACTGGAAAAATTGCAGAAATGTCAGTATCAGAGAACGGCATAATTGAACTTTCTCTCATGATGTTTGATGTAAATAGTGGCGTCCATCAACTAATTTTTAGCCTTTGTGTTACGTAGCCGTGTAAGCACAGAGAATGTAACAGTAAACGAGGCCATCCCACGGATAGCACTACTTGTTACGCTTCCATATGCAAAACATTTGCATGCAAGTGCAATGTGGGAACCAACAATTGATTAAGAGATATGAGTAAATTCAAAGTAAATATTAGGGGGTAGAACTCCAGAGATGCCAAATGCTACGGGAGTTCTTTAATAAGGATTCAAAGATCTTTTGAAAATGTATTCAACACGAAAGTCATGATAAAGAACGGGAGGGATAATTTTATCTTAAGAACAATACTCTTCGACCCCATCCACACATACCTTGATACTTTTCATAATGCAACTTTGATTATCCGTTTTCAAAAAGATTTGCGTCCACATGTACCCGCAAATACGGCATTTTCAAAAAGTTCCACTTTGGAGAGCGTTTTGAAAAAGTTGCGTTGCCAGTGAACGAAAACGCTGGATACGTGTGGACGGAAGCTGTAAAAGGATAAAAAAAGTTGCGTTTTTGGAAATACAACTATAGGAGTTACAGCAAACTGCGTAATGAGAACAACTTAGAATACCATGATCGATAACAATGATTAATAATTTTAACTAAAGGAAGACGTTACAAATATTGTTTTATATATTTTGGTATATGTTTTCTTTGATTTTTTTTGTGTGTTAATCGGTCTTAATTTGTCTTTCCATTACTAGTTCACTTTTAAGCTGCCCAAAATAATGTTGAATTTTAAGACAATTTCTAACAAAACGCACCGATTCCTAGTGATCGACCGAACAGGAAATTTTGGGCCGAACCTAACACCGAACCGAACTCTAGATTTTGAAATCGACCGAAAGCAACATCGAACCGAATACCGAACCGAACTCTAGATTTTGAAATCGACCGAAAGCAACATCGAACCGAATACCGAACCGAACTCTAGATTTTAAATTTGGCCGAACCGATAACCGAACTGAACTCCGGTCTAAAAATCGGCCGAACAGAACAAAATAAATTCGAACGAATGAGAAAACTTCGCCTTGCACCTTCAGGGAACGAAGGCGGAAGTTCAAACGTCACACACTCAAAAGGGAACTACTTTTTCTGATAATTGCTGAACCGAACACCGAACCGAACAGTGCAATTTGAAAATAGCCGAGCCAACACCGAACCCAACGTTCGGCCCTCAAAAAGGCCGAACTGTTCGGCAAACCAAACTGTTCGGTCGATCACTGTCGATTCTTGTTTTTTCAAAAAACTCAAATCTCTCGTTTATAACGAGCCCTAGTTTGTTCACCGGGAAAGTTCCTTGCGGTCAAGGTCTTGTTCTACTAAAGTGCAGTTTACTTTGCGCTATAACAAAGAAAGAAGTAGACAACAAAGAATTTTCAATGTTTAAGCCAGGAATATTTGCTCATATGCACGACACTATCAGACACTGACAAAGTGTGCTCTAAGGTCCAAAATAAACAACATGCACACCTACAGGGAGCTTGTACCAGTGATGTCAATACCTGGGGATAAAGAAGATAACTACATGGAGCCTTGGCCAGCAAGTAACCCACAAAATGTTTACTTATGTGCATACTTCATCAACTATTAAAAGTATTAAGGCCACGGGAAGGCATCTATGACCTATCCCCTGGGCTCTTTGCTGTTTTCATGCTTTGATCCCTGTGCTTGCATAAAGCGGGCGAGTTTCATAAAGACTGGCGTCAAACGTAGCTGCTTGGGTTAGACTGACATGAAGATTCTTCACTTTATTTTGGACCTTCAAGTACTTTTAAACTTTGCTTTAAAAATAACAGATGTTAATTTCAAAACAAAATGCAAAATAGGACGTTTTTAAGTTTGATTACACGCTTGTTTCTTAAATAGATACAGTAATATATTGATTGATTAATCTTGCTGTCTTCCAAGCAAGCAAGGTTCAAACCGTTAGTACCCTCTTTACAAAACTATTTTGGTAATACTTTCCTTATGTAAGAGTGAATGACAGAGTGGCAAATTGCCCGTTGATCTGTAAAATAAAAACAGCACACAATGAGGTTCAGTTTTAAGAATTCTTAAGAAAGAATCTTCTGGACCGCAGCAGTGGCTTAGTGGTCGATTATTGTCTGATCCAATACATTAAATGAGAGGATGGCACCCTATCCCAGGCCTATCCTAGGATATCTTAAAATTCCTCCTCAAATTTTAATTCTACTGCAAGCATCATTTCAAAGAGATATATCACAATTTAATGTCAATTAGATATAGACATCAAATATATTCTCTGCTTCTACTAAGACCGCTATGGTGGTTGCGAGTTATTTTTATGTCTCAACTACAATTAACCTGTACTGTCTGAATCAGACAGTTGTCAGTACACACTTATAGTCAAAAGAGTTCTGTTGCCAAAGGGAAAGCTTGTATTTTCCTGAGCATGAAATATGTTGATCTCTCGTAGCATTTTGAGTTGCATAGTGTACATACATTCAATGGTATATAATGCATCCCTGCTTAGCACTCAGCACTTACTGGATCGATCATGGAAGTTAAACACATGGTGCTACGAGCGGACCAGCTCCCTACTGTAGTATTTACTGTGCTAGCACAGCGGTGTGGCCCAAAGGCTATGGAAACGGAGATAGGCGCCACCCTATATACCAAATAGTGCGGGAGGGAATTTAAACCATCTTCTGACGGAGAAATTACAGGTCGCCAGAGTTTCCATTTAATGCTCTTAAAAATCTTAATTTACGAGACGTACCTCTCTAATTTACTAATTATATGACACAGGTTTTTTATGTTGTTACAACTCCTCCGTACTCTTATAGACATTTTCGAAGAATTTGTGCAAATGAGTAGACATTATGCAAGGCCATTAAGGGCCTGTTTACATGAGGTGGGCTGGCCAACCAACCTAAGTGAGCTGGCTCACACTGGTGGGATTAATTTCTCTGGCATTTACATGCACGAGTTTCATCCCATTCAGGCGGGATAGCTTCTCCGAAATCGGAGATCGAATTCGAGATTGAATTGTCAGCCATTGACGATTCAGTGATTAAAAAAGGTTTGGCACCCAAACTGCTTGCAGAATAATTTCTAGCCAACTTAAGTGAGCCAGACCACGTGTTTGCGTTTACATGGCTAATTGTTATCACACCTGACGCGTATCCCACCGACATTTCTCATGGGTCTTACCCACTGTTCATGTAAACGCAAATATAAATTTGTATACGATCATTAAGAATACGCAGATCTCTCTAAGTGAACTAGCTCACTTCAGTGGACTGGCCTACCTCATGTAACCAGGCCTTTAGTTAAACTGGCATAACTAACATTTACTTGTTATCGTGGAATTTATCTCTGATATACGACACCTACAAAGTGGCTCCCGAACCACTATATAAGTTGCAAAGAGATGAATCGTTGTTGCCACCAGTTATTTTTCTGTCGTGATGTTAGGATCAATGTTAGAAGTCTACTTTTGTCTAAGGCTGAGTACAGACATTATTCCTTATACACACCATCTTTTTATACACAGTACATAATTCTAAAGTCAATCTAAAATTTTGTCGCTTTCACACACGTCCCTTAGAGTTTTTTACAATGCTTTACACGGTAAGTAAAATCCATTATTATCGCTCTGCCGTTAGAAAAACATTGATCTGTTGCCGATTTTGAAACAAACGGCTTCTTCAGTGACTAATGACAAAACCGGTATACACACTTTGCAATTGACTACAATCCTGTCAGCCACATAAAATCTCCGTCCGTACTACAAAAGCTTTTAAATGTTACAAAAAATGAAATTGTTCACACGCACATTTGTGCAAACTTTACCTCAGCTAGAGTAGAGATCGATACAGACATTTTACATAAACAAGCCCTAAAAGCATTGTTATAAATGACAACAATAGTAACAACTAGAAGCATTCTTTTAAATAAAAACAATAGAAACAACTAAAAGCATTCTTATAAATAAAAACAATAGTAACAACTAAAAGCATTCTTTTAAATAAAAACAATAGAAACAACTAAAAGCATTCTTATAAATAAAAACAATAGAAACAACTAAAAGCATTCTTTTAAATAAAAACAATAGTAACAACTAAAAGCATTCTTTTAAATAAAAACAATAGTAACAACTAAAAGCATTCTTATAAATAAAAACAATAGTAACAACTAAAAGCATTCTTTTAAATAAAAACAATAGTAACAACTAAAAGCATTCTGAGAGCCCAAACCTTCACCAAGCCAGTATTTTTATTCAATTAAAAGGGGTCTTCCGAGCGATGATTTCCTTGTCTGTTTCTCATGGAGCCCTTGAGTTTGCTTGTGTAAAGAATTGATTTCACTTCACAACTTCTCGCCTTGGAAGGCTTGGCTGCTTGGTAATCCCTACGTGATAGGATTATATGAAGATCTCTTTGTCTTTTTGTTTACTGTTAAATTATCTTACACTAGCACTATGAAGATTTCATTCCTGGATCCAGATGGTGATCCGGATTACCACCAAAAATTAATCATATTTATGTTAGCGCATTTCTGACTTATCCTGAAAATTTCGTCGAAATCCCTCCCTAATTTTTTGAGTTATTTTGCTAACAAACCAACCAACCAACAAACAAACAAACAAGCCCCGGTGAAAACATAACCTCCTTCGCAAAGGTAATAACCGTTTATGTCATAGGTATACAGTAACAACAGTGAAAATCGGACCTTGAGATAACAGAATCGCTGTCTACTCAGTAAGATTTTTTCAGTCCCTTCTTGTTCAAGCAGACAACTCGCCTACGCTCTTCTACTTGGATTACTTAGCAAACTGGAATTTTTTACTCCTCAGTAGAAAAGTGATCTTCTAAGGAAGGTTTTACTGTATGTGCATTTGTAAACCACAAAATTTGATCTGTGTTGTGAAATAAATTGCGTAAAAGAGCAAGCTATCAGTGTAAAGCATGACTAAGACCTTGTAGATCCAAAATTCGCGGGTAGATCGCTAAAATGGAGAACTTTAATATACTATAATGCTGTATATCGTCCCCGTATTACAATCGCACCGTGCAAAACAAAATAATAATGACAAAAATGTGTATTATTTGAAGTCATTCTTTTCTGGCCAAGCATTGAGGTTAATTTACGACAGCTTGTTTTAACCATTCATTGATACTTACCAGACTACGTCGTCTACACAGCAACTTGGAAAGTCTTTTTAACTCACGGTTAATTCCTTCGTAAAAGGAATAAACGGAGTTATCCAAATCGTTTGAGTGTGAACTTGTAAGTGATCCTACAATTATACCACAATGCATTTGGTTGAGTGGAAATTCGATTGTTTTGCGAGTGCAGCCCATCATCTCATCATGAGGAGAACCAATTGGCATTAATGGAGTGGAGTATGTCATGTGATCATTGGAACAACCCATCAGGATCAATGGTAGTGGCGGCTGGTGGGGCTTTTCGTTGGGGGAGGGGGGGAATTTCAGATTAGGGTGTGATCCAATATAGTTACAGGGGCCACGCCGCTATTTCGTATCAGAGATGTTACTTGAGAACAAAAATGTAACATTTAGGTCTGTGTTGCTCAGGAACCTAGGCATTTAGTAAACCTTCGATAAAAAATGTTTACTTTATAGAAACAGAAGTTACAAAAGCAAGGTTACAGCAAATGTCGTATCATAAGAGCAATACTTGACCGTGAGTTCGCCACAGGTGCGCTTCATTCTGGTCCGGGACACTACCAATTGTAACATGACTAGACCGTGACAAAGTTAATTTCTATTGTATCCCAGCAATAGGTGTTATAGGCTGTTATATAAGAAGGTGTCTAGTGCTCCCAGCAAACTTCGACCTTGCTGAAATTGTCAAGTTTCGGCTAATCGCTCAAAGGTTCCGTCGTCCTGCCTTGGAGCAGGACAAACTCAAAAACAGAAACCGGACTAATTATCACTTGTCCGTGTCAAAGTGAAAAAAGTTCTCTCGATTGTCAGATTTGGAGAAGATAATCCCATCGCATAGGGATACACGTGCACCCTGGCCTTTAGCCAAAACCATTACACAAAAATGGCAGGGAGCATTGAAATATAATTTTGCACAGAGCTTGTTATTAGCTGATGTGTAAAGCCTTGAGCAAAGACAAGTATCAATACCACTGGCGAATCCTTGAATATGTTACGGCTATATAATATCATTAATACCCAGATTAATTCTTGCATAGCAATGGTATATCTTATTAAAGTTTTGACTAATCAATGTGTATTCAAAGAAAAAATTTGTTAATCTAGCAACATATGCTTGCCACCTATGTATACATGTAACATCATTCCAATCAGTTTCTATTTTCTATAGTATACGGTATAGCAAATACAATTACAGATACTGATATTCAAGTAAATGCCTTCGCTGCAAATACATTTGCAAAAGATAAAGGAAATCGTCTCTTGAATCATCACGATCCTCACATACTGCCATGCGTCGTGTTTCATACCTCTCAGAATCACGTATTTTGCTTTCCGTCAAATTTTCAAGGTACTGTCGCGAAAACTTGTAAACATCCATCAGCGATATATTTAAAGCTTCAGTAGGGACACCTTTCTCTTTTCTGGATGATTTATCAAGGCTGCTATATTTCAGATTCGGTCGAATGGAATTGAGAAGTCTCTTGATTTTCTCGTTATTTTGCTTTAGCCTTTCGGACTCATCCCTATCACCTCGAAATGGCCAAAGGTTCAAATCCTCAACAGTGCCGAGAAAATCTTCTTTGTTCTTGCTTAACGAATTTGCTGAAGTGTGAGCTGTTCCGTTACTAAGGTTCTCCTCCAAGCTGGAATCTTCATTAGGAGGCAAGCAAGCTCTTTGAAAGCTAATGACATCCTCAGTGACACAGGCTTTAAATTTCTTCCAATCCTCGTTAATGGTAGTTTTATTTCTTTTCGGGTCTTCATAGGAGCTGCTTTCGTTGGACTCTTCTGAGGTCAACTTTATCTCTTGAAATTTTGCAAAGAAGTCGTTTAAATCAACTGTATCGTGTTTCATTCTTTCCTTGAATTTTGTCTCGCTATCTTGAACCGTAAATAACGGATTCTCAGGGCTGTGCAAGCAGGGAGACATACTTTGCAGTTTGGTGTCTTTTCGTTTGATAGTAGGTATCTTGTTCGACACGGTCCCACTGTCAATCCAGACATCCTTGCATTGCCAAAACGCTTTTGATGCAGAATGATTCTCTTGCTCCTTCTTAGCAATATGCGAGTCGTCATCTCGACTTGAAGCAGATTGTAACACGTCTTTTCCGTCATCCATTGTATCTTCCGAGGACTTCAAATCAGCAAGCAGCTGGTTGCAGGTCGGATTTCCATATTCTTCGCCATCAAGTAAACACTCAAGCTCTTGTTCTTCTGCATTCTCCTCGCAAAATAAGCTATCAATGCGATAGAAGGGTTTTTCAGAGGACTTTGGCTCAGCTTGGAGACAAAGAAACTCACTTAGTTCGTCATTAAGATACAAATGTTCCGCTGTCTTAGCTTTAGAGGCAGACTTTAATTTCGTATCGACGTCCCCTGTTCGAATGACCGAAATGTCATCGGGTTCTCTTTCCATGCAGAAATCATTAGCAACACTATTTTGGTTGACATCCTTATTAACGTCAGGCTCTGTAGGTGAAGATGGAACCTTAGCTATCTTATTCGGCTCTTGGTTATCTCTACAAACCGACTGTTTTATTGAGAAAATGTCAAAATCCACATTACGTGTTTTGGTGCCAGAGCTTTCTGTTACAGCAGGAAAAGCCATCAAATCCTTCGGGTCACGCTCAGTCTCTAAATTAAACAGCTTTCTATATCTTTTGCCCTTAAACATTTTACAAATAACTCCTGATGTAACCCTAGTGAAAATAAGCGAAAATTAACCAATCAGGTAGTGACTAATTTGACGAAAACTCGTTAAAAACACAGAAACATATTTCTGACTTGATATTCTGAACCCATGGATTCATTCAGCTGTATACCTGTGTGGAAAATGTCAAGCTCAAAAACTGTTGTTGCACAAATTTCTCGTTAATTGACAGAGAAGAGTTATTTATCTTTCGTTAAGACCGACAAATACTTAGATTTTCTTGAAAAATTTGTTCGATTTTAAGCCGAATCAAGAATGTGATTATTTTGTCGCGCTGGGACGACTGACAAAGTTGTAATTAAGAACTAAATAGGAAAAAATTCTTGTAAACAAAGCTATTATCACGTTAATGTAAGCAATATTTCTATAATTAAAGCAAGATAAGGTTGGTTTTTTGTTGTTATCTAGTAGTATAACAAAACTTAAAATATGAATTAGAAAAAATATTGCCAGGCAGAGGAAACTTTTATCATTGATAGCATCGAGTTTAAATAGATCGCATGTACTACAAAAAATATATCATCAGAAAATTAAAGCTTTTTCATAATTAGTTGAAAACTAGAATTTTACCTGTAGGTTTGAAATGAAGTGTCCAAAACTAAAACAGTTTACTACTTCAATAAAAATACAAGAAAATTGAATCGACCGAGAATCAACTAGTTCTTTACTGATAACAAGAAGACTTACCTCTGCGTAAGATAAAGAATTGCTCACGAAATGATACGAAAAGCCAAATTCTTGCACAAATACCTCCACCTAGCGCGACGATTTGGTATGCATCCGTCATGAACATATAAGGAATTGTCAAAGTCGGTTTCGGGAGGTCTCTCAAATAAGGTTCAAAATTCAAATAAGGTTCACCGATGGGCGAACAGCATTGGATAAAAATAAGCCTCACCTGCGCCAAAGAAAGTTTTTAAACTACTTGCTCATTTTCTTTAGAACGTGCTTAGCCGAGAAGGCTTGTTGCTTAGCAATCAACATCTGTTCAAGACGTTAGAACTTGTAGCTGGGTTGCAGAGCGAGGCAGACACTGATGAAATAGTACCCCGTCATAGTGTTGCTTCATTAATCCAGGAATGGAACTTTGAAAACGAGCTTTATATAAACCAAGTCTTTACACCTCAGTCTGTTGTTAGTGTCAGTGCTACGGTTTTCAATATTGATATATGATTGTAAGGAATTATCAAATTTTAGCATGGTAAAGGATTGTGACAATTTGATAGATTTTATCAACCTTTAAAAGTAGTTTATGTATTCTGTTTAATCGTTTGTATAAATAAATAATGGTAAGCTAAAGGCTTAATTCAGATATTAATAGAGCAATAAGGAAAAAAAAACATACAAACATAAGACAAATCGGCAGATATTACATTACATAATTGATCATCCAGTATCAGACTCTCCAGACAGTATTACACGAGCATTATATAAACCAAGTCTTTACACCTCAGCATTATATAAACCAAGTCTTTACACCTCAGCATTATATAAACCAA
>JANTCA010002902.1:0-31625 GCA_024741275.1 Chironex yamaguchii | reverse complement strand
CGAGCCAAGTGGTGCAGGGTTGTGGAGGTAGCAAGGGGCCTGAGAGCCTAGGCATATGATGATGATGATGATGTTATCTATTTATATCCCTATCTTCTGCAGTCGGTTCCTTGATTGTATTATCAGCACCAGAGCAATGTCCAATTCACCCCTCTGTGATGTTGTTTCTGAATGGCAAAACAAAGGATGAGTATGAATGGATGAGTCAATATCTGGCCTGGGGTTTCAAATCCTCTACACGTGTCATAGTCAAAATTATTATAGAGCTGGAAAATGCATCTATGTTTAATATCTCTCTAAATTTGCATAACTTATATGATTTATGATGAATGATAGTAACACAGTAGACGTGGCAACCTTTTTACAAGAAACATGGATCAAAAGTAACAACTTCGACATTATATATATACACGAACAAGGAAGAGCTTCATTCCATTCGTCCTAATGCTGTAGAAGAATTCAATGGGCTATTCCAAGGAGCTACAGAAATAGTAGTAGAGGCTGGAGTGGCACCATTTGCCAAGCTAAGGACAGCAGGATAACAAACTCTCTGATCCAAAGTAGAAACTGATACACGGAACCAGTTTTAAAGGTGGATGAATGTCGCCTCTTTTATTGACTCCCAGACGAGCCAACTTGAGGACAGATTCCGTGGAAGAAATGCTTTTGTTAAACGTCTTCCCAACCACTTGGACAAGATGACGCCTGAAGATCAGAATGACAAGGTTATTTTCTTTTCTGATTCATAATTTGGTATATCGGGGGCCAGCACTTTGGCTTAGTATACACCTCCCATGATCATGCTTGTCACTAGCAATAGGGAGCTTTGATAATTTTGTGTTTCTCAGTCTCTCTATTAAATAGAGCGTTGGTGGAAAATGTTTTGAAGAGTCAAATAGAATAAAAATAGAATATTTGACAACTTTGTAATACTCCTCTTATACATGCGCTGATGCCAACCTCTACTTTTTGTTGATTTCTTTTCAATGCCTGCAATTAATAACACCCCTTAAGACAAAGTCAGATTTATAATGCCACCAGTTTTGTAGATTTCCTGACACTAGTATTATAAACAAACACGATTAAATGACAAGCCATTTCAAATTTCAATTACGTCATCTCCTTCTAGTAATTCTGGAAACAATTTTTACCTTACCTGTACCACTCGTTTTCTCTTTGATTTCAAAGGAATCCTGATGACTATTCCTGCCAAACGTGTGTAGGACAATTGCCTCACATACCTCCCCGTGGTCATACCACTGGATACCTCTGAACCAAAAGCAACTTACATTTCAACTTAACTACAGGAATACAAGGTAAAAGAAACTATCGATGCTAAATTCTTTTCGCTAAAAATACAAATGAAGTCATCAAGCTGGTTATGAAGAATTTGTTTGGAAAAAGCAGATAATTCAGTGGGTGCAGTTGGAGAGTGATTTACGATTTTTTGTACGCTTCTCTATATCGTTACTTATCACCATGGTCGTAAAATGTAAAAGTGTTGCTACTGGTTAATGATCAATTTCCTTCTCTCAGAATAGGTATATATTCTTTTTATTGCCACAAACTTTAAAGTTTTTATTAGACAATTCTCATTTTTAATAGACCTTAGGGTGAGCTTTGATAAAACATCTGCATATCGAGGAAACATGCCTTTCGGTGCTAGTTTATACATATTTGGAACTAACAAAACTAAGGTTATAATCTGGTTAAGCGCACGTGGTCAGTCTATCTTATCAAATGAATAATTTAACTACTAAAACGAAGAGATTTGGAAATTTACTTACAATATCGTACTTGGTGCGTTTGTTCATGACGTCTCACCTCACAAATCGAAAACTTTAATGAAAAGAAAATCTGTTGAACACAGAAAGCGACCTTTTCATTTGTGATAATTAAGATGTTGGATTAAAAACCCTAATTACATATTAAGTAAAGCCCTTTATCCAGTGAGCACATTGTATGCAATGATATGAAATTTCCTCTCTTTTAATGCAAACTTAAACTGTTCTTAAAATTCCCCTGATTCTAGTTATCCTCCATACTGAGCATATAGTCCAGAGGCCAGTCATCTGTAGGCGTGGAAGCTTTTGATGGCATTATCTAGCTTTTATCAAATAAGCCTCTTTGCTTCTTGTTGTTAAGCTTGTCAACATATGCTGTTAGGAACAATGTCATAAATCATGTATGTACCAGGAACAGCACTTTTCGTAGCCTAAGATCGATGAATCAGATAATTAAACTGGGAAAATACTCTGTTGCCTTTTTTTGAGCTGAAATTTAACAGAGTTAGAGGAGCGAATAAATACTCATAAGTGTTTCTTTACATATTCAGACTTTTTATAATGACGTAAATTGGCACTTGAGGACAGTTTCTGTGTCAAAATCAAAGCAAATGTCTTGATCATAAGCAAAGACAGCAAAAAGGAACACAGAGCTTAAAAGCCAAATTATGGAGAAAAGTGTTATGGCAAGATCCCTTTAACTGTTGCTACCTATTGTATTGCATTTTAGTATTACAAGCTATCTGTTTCAAAATTAGGGGACCAAACCCCTCATGCCCCAAATATATTTTTATACTACGGTGCTTCGATTAAAAATTTTGGATTGGCGATGTTTTAGGGAAATGTTTGTCGATCAGAGATAACCAACGTTAGTTTTTACTGACATGTTGTAGGGGGATTGAACCAGGTGATGTTCCTTTTCCGATGTCTCATTTGGTGTGTTGCTGTCGGTATGTTTTGTCTAAAATGTAGGTGTGTATCGTAACCACTTGCCTTTAGTGCAGTTTCATATATATGTGCGTTATCGTCGAATGATGATTGGTCGGAGCTGAGTGAAGAGATGCGTGAATTAATAGAAGTCGGGATCCGTTTAAGAATTGTCGGAGGGTGGTTTGGTTGAAAATTCACATATAGCAGTTCATTGTTGGGTTTACGGTAAAGTCGATATTTACCAGTTGTAAGGTCTGAAGTGAAGTCCAAAAAGTCGGAATAAGGTAAAAATGTTTCCGCCGTAATTTTAAATCCACTTTCCTTGAAAACCTGTATAATTTGTATATTATATATATAACAAACTACAAAAGCCTCAATCTCCTATATTCATTAAAAGATTATATAAATTCTTGAAAAAATAAACATTTCATATAACGTTTCGAATAATTCCTCTTCTGAGAGAGCACCTCCTCTGTGGAAGAAAATTTTTAATCTTATCATTTATTGGGTGACAATATTTATCACTTTAGGATCAACTTTGATAGTTTGTCATAAATAAAAAAGCTAGGAGCTTTTGACGAAAACTGAAAGCAGATGATGATCTTCTTATATCAACTGGAATGTTGTTCCAGGATTTAGCACCAAAGAAACGCACAGACTTAACACCATATTGCAAAGTATTTTTTCGTGTTAAGAAAATGTCATTTTTAGAGGCTTGCTGTGTACCATACTGATGCACATTTGTCACTTATTCAAAAAAGATTGTAGAAACAATTAGGAGAGTTCTTATTGAGACAATCATAAACAAAGCAAAGCAAAGCAAAGCAAAGCAATTTCAACTGAAAAAGATCTTGAAGCTTCTAGATTTTTAAGTCAGAAAAGATAGGAGTGGAGGGTGAAGTGAAATTTTCAAATGCAATAGCTCTTACTACTCTTTTTGCAACTAATATATAGGCTTGATATGAACATCATATGTAAGTCCCCATACTACTATACCGTATTGAAAAAAGGAAGAAAATAGTGAATTGTACAGACAGATCATGACATCAACAGGACGAAAGTGTCTTATCTTGAAAAACATACCACATGTTCTAGCTACTTTCTTAGACAGTTAAGTTAACTGGTATTTCCAGCTAAGATTTTCATCCAATAGAACGCCAAGAAATTGTACATCTATTTAGCATATAATCTAGGACAAAGCTGAAATGAAATGCTGCAGAAAGTTTCCGAATATTTTGGGGGCTCAAGAAAACACGGGATATCTAAAATTTTAAAGCTATTTGTAGTCATTCTGCAGGAAATGGCACCCTATACCTACAGGACATAAGAGTTTTTTAGTTTGGCTACACAGTCTGCTAATTGAAATGATAGACTTGCATCTTTGTGGTATTCAAGTAACTTTGTTTATGTAGTACTGTAAATATCAAAGGCATGCGAAGTGCAGGTGACATAATAGAATGAAGTATAAGGTCAGAAAGAATGAATTATAAGGTCAGATAGAATGAATTATAAGGTCAGATAGAATGAAGTATAAGGTCCAATAAAATGGAGTACAAGGTCAGACAGAAGGAAGTATAAGGTCAGATAGAATGAAGTATAAGGTCCGATAAAATGCAGTACAATGTTAGATAGAAGGAAGTATAAGGTCAGACAGAATGGAGTATAAGGTCAGATAGAATGAAGTATAAGGTCAGATAGAATGAAGTATAAGGTCAGATAGAGTTCTTTTCAAAAACATCGGTAAAGACGATTATGTTGGAAAATGTCCCTCAAACCTGACAATCCTCACAATAGAGGAGCACTTACCCCCGGTCACGACACTTCTGTCACGATGCTATCATATGTACAAGAGGAATGGAATAAGAAATTAAATGAAAACATTAACTTTTCTGGGCCTCTATAATCATTTTAAGCTAATACTTTAATAAAAACTCACAACAATTGCTGTGATTCAAAAACATGAGCATGACGAACTGTTGATATATTCCAAAAGATTCAAATTGTTTTTAAAGGTGTTGACTTAGATGAGGAAAGGAATTCATAGTTGCAAGTTTGTCTTCATATTTTCTTCCTGCATTTCCACTATGGTGTTTTTATGATGAAAAATGTATAGCTGAAATCCTGTATGACTAAAATGTATTCCTTTATATGAGAGTGACCCAATAACCTTAATATGTGACGACAAAGATTCGACCTGGCAACCGTTGTCAAGCAACTTTGTCAATTTATTTACTACAAGGCGGAGGAACTTGACAAACTTGTTGGCATAAAACACTTACGTATCTGTATCAGTTGACTGCCCTTAATTATGAAAAGTTGGGTGATAGTACAAATTTTATAAAGTGAAAACACGAAACAGTACTCACGTGTCTTTCTTGTTATGCTTCCGCTTATCATGTTTTCTCGGATGACTTGTCATCTCCAAGGATTTTGTCCTTATCTAAATTTTTCCTGAAAAAAGCATAAAAACGAATGGTTTTTTAGATAACATCACCACAGATTCTCTGTTATCTTTCCAATACTCTAGTTATCAATACTATTGAAACTCTATTTTCTCGGAAATCCTTAAATGCTGTTAAATTGTGCTCAAATTCTTTTTAAGTGACACAAGAAAATTTTAAGGGTGATTAAAGGCACCTTCAACTAAAATGTTTCTTGATAAGAAAAATAGTGTTTGAAAAGCGATAAACTTTGACCTGGAACTGAATGAATGAATTAGTTAAAGAGCGAGCACTTAGAATAACGAAATCGCCATTTTCCTGTGTGTAGATAACGAGTTTTGTGTCCAGAGAGATCCAGAAATAGAGTAAAAACCGAGTAGCATGTATGGGGATTTAAATAATTAAAATTTAATTGTTACCCAAACACTTAAAACGTGAACTTTTAATTGAGATCATACACTGTTTTGCTGTCCACAAAGCAATGTACATTAAAATATTCAACCTTTAATCGATCGACTAATACTTCAAGGAAGTTGTAACTTTCAAATAGAAGCGATGTTGATTAGAATTTTTAACTTTCGATAACCAATATCTAGTAGAACTTGTACCTTGTAATTGGAGCAATTTCCATTAGAATTTGTAACTTGTAAGTGGAGCAATTGCTGTTAGAATTTGTAACTTGTAAGTGGAGCAATTGCCATTAGAATTAGTAACTTGTAAGTGGAGCAATTGTCATTAGAATTCGTAACTTGCAAGTGGAGCAATTGCTGTTAGAATAAGTAACTTGTAAGTGGAGCAGTTACTATTAGAATTTACAACTTTTGATAGACAGAAATCTATTAGGCATTTGTTGGAGCGATATGTTTTAAAATGTTACCTATGACAAGGCGGCAACTTGCCCTGGAAATCCCGGAATCGTGAAGTTCATTTTTACTTTGTGAAAAGTCTGGTGGAATTTGTAGCTCACTCGTCAGTCTCCCCTCTGCCCCCTGTTTCGGCGTTACTAGCAACATCATCTCCTTTTTATATATCTTAGATCCAGCTCAAGTTGCAATGTAAATTTGTGACTTTCAATGTTACAGCTATCATCCATGTTGTCGGTGTGTGCAGTGAGTCAAAGTAACTGCTTGCAAAGTTAAGATTTGCTATGCTATGGATGGAACGAACACGTGACTGAGTTTCTGAAAACATCAGTGCGATTGACTGTGATCTCACTAAATTCATATCGTTCATCTCTCCCTGATTACAATCCGAGTTCTTATTCACTGGAGACCGCAGCATGGTGTCCGATAAAAATTCAACGACCTCAATATTACACACGTAATCAAAACACAGTTGACGTGCAATGCGTCTTTGCTATGTACACTGTACTTGACTTGTTTGATTAGTTTCGAATTGAGATGAGATTTTATCAGGAAAATGAAACGTTTATCATTGATCAAGATGTAATTACCATAAAAAAGAATTCTACAAAAATTACCACATTTAGCATACACCATATTGAATACTGTGACCTTACAAAATGAATCAAAATGATATATGGTTTAAATTTGATTCATGATAAGATTCGACGTTTAAATGAAAGGTGTATTCAGTCACGTTATGTGACCAATTCAGTTGCATTATCAAATTAAGTCAAATCTAATTGGTATTGCAGGATATTATTGCTTCAGATACATTAATTATTAAAAATATCTACAGTCTAAGACAATTGTTGTGGGATAACATTTAAATTCAGGAGGCAGCAACTTTTTAACAAGATCCTTTGAAAGGTAGGGAAACAAGAGTGATAATTGATAGAAAAATAAAGTTAATCCAAGCTGTGAATATCTTTGAAGCATGTCCAACAGAAATCCCAAATCTATCAGCAAGATCATGAAGAAAAAGACAACTTTCAGGCGCATAAAGACAAAAAGAAATTCATTCAAGTGTGATAATCTTGTTTTTGGTCCACGTTTTAAGGCTGCTTTCGGATTCTGATCTTGCCCTGTGGATGTATTAGTAGACTTTGTTCGACGCCAATAGTAAAGAGGTTGATGTTTTGCCTCCAAATACTCAAAGACCGCCAGAAAAGAGGAATAAGAGGGAAAACCTATGTAAAACTTTACATCATCATTACCGTTCCTGGCATAGAAAAGTCTTTTCGGTAACTATAAACCGGTCTAAGCTATCAACTCACTATTCAACTGCACCACTGACGTTTTTCCAGGTTTCTTTGAGAGAACTTGAAAAAAGCGTGGGCCAGTCGGGCTTCCTTTGGTATTGTAGAGGAAATTGTAGCAACCAAAAGCTTTCCTAATGAAACTCTCTTTTAGACTCTTTCTTACTTGTACTCGCATCCATGTTCCACGAAACAAAACTGAGAAAAACGACAAATAGACCTCAGGAACTCTACCTTCGCAATATTTTTCTTAAAAGTTTCCACGGTCAACCAACCTTAGCCTCGTTTTGGATTCCAACCTAATGAAATGCGAAAGGGGTCTATTGCTGTTGTTGTCATTGCGCAGCTTCAAATTCCTTGCAGCAAGCAGAATCCGGCTGTGAATAATGTGAGGACAATTTGCGTCACTCCGTTCCACGAACTGGATTTTCCGACGACA
The DNA here is from genome assembly GCA_024741275.1 of Chironex yamaguchii. Lineage (NCBI taxonomy): Eukaryota > Metazoa > Cnidaria > Cubozoa > Chirodropida > Chirodropidae > Chironex > Chironex yamaguchii. The sequence goes on along the minus strand of JANTCA010002902.1, from coordinate 23,870 downwards.
TCAAATGATGCTTGCAGGAATGCTGCCATCTCTGGAACATGGTTTTACGGGAGAAAGTCCCACCCGTTCCTGTCCCAACCCTCCTCCTTTCTCGTCCTGGACTTGGGACCAGGCAATGGCGGAGTTAAAGGGGTCTATTGCCAGTATTGAGAGTTTAGTATACCGTATAAACTTTATGCTCTTACATTTTATTGAAGCATGTCCAAGATTAAAGGACGTGTTTCCATATCAAATGACCTCTGGTAACTGCTGAAACTACTACGTGTTTATTACAAAGCTCAAGGCAAATGTGTATAGAAGGAATTTGCCCTTGCTCCTTCATAAGTACCTAGATACTAATGGATATCACGTAAATATGGCTTCTCCCCCAATTTCACACTTCCTGTCTAGCTGTGGTTTCATGAAGACGTTATTACCAAATATGGGCTGTTTTAATATGCACCATGGTAACAGGGTTCTCCCCAGAAAGACTTCCTCGCTAGTTGTAGTTTTATGAAATTATCATTACCGAAAATGTAATCAAGAGGCCTGGATTTGATCCAGATATTCCCCAAAAAGTATATAAATATCACTTTCTTCTGATTTGGTATTGGGCGGCAACAGAATAAGAAAAAACGTCCAATGTCTCAGCAATAGATGAAAGTTTCTTCCAAAGCCTGTCTGAGCTGTTCTAAGTTGCAGAAAATCGCATTAGAAACTCGTGTTAAATTTGTGTTTATAGTTCACTTCGACTGGAATCATTCAATTTAAGTTATTGCAATATTTTAATACAAAAATTGTTGTCAGTTGACGACAAGAGGTCCCGGTAGCTCAGTTGTCAGAGTATCTGCCCCGTAAGCAGAAGGACGCTGGTTTTACTCCCGCCCTGAACGTGTGATTTGTTTCAGTAATTCAAATTTATAATTTATGATAATTATAATAATTTGTAATTTATAATAATTTATAATTTCAATAACTTCATTTCAATACAAGTCATAAGAGCATAAGTCAAGAATCACAAATCAGTCATTAGCGACCCCAGTAAAGAACACGTGGTCAAGTCACATTCGACAACAACATTACTTTCCCAAACAGAAATTGGGAAAGGAAAATTTCCAGTCTGTCAAGCAAATCGCCACGTCAGCCGCGACTCAGCCCTTGATACAGTCGACCTAAACGTAGCAACTCATCATGTTCGGGCGCGACTCAGCACGTACTACTGTTTTGCACGGACATCGGCAAAACTCACACGTTACTCATCAGACATCGAGTTTCATTACCTCACCTGTAGCTATGTAGTAATACAACCATCAAATCAAGACATCCCAAATTTACCTCTGAGAAACAATGTCCCGGTAGCTCAGTCGTCAGGGCATCTGTCTGGTCAGCGGATGGTCGCGGGCTCAGCCCCCGCCCTGGACGTGTGATTGCACCACAAATGAAATGGAACAGCCAAGTCGAGTGGTGTAGACGACCAGGTTGAGAAGTCAAGATGGCAAGGTTGAGTGGTAAAGACAGTAAGGTTGAGTGGTAAAGACAGTAAGATTGAGTGGTGAAGACAGTAAGATTGAGTGGTGAAGACAGTAAGATAGAGTGGTGAAACGGCCAAGTGCAGTGGTGAGGATGGTCACGTTGAGTGGTGAAGACAGTCAAGTCTATTGGTGAAGACGTTCAGGTTTATTGGTTAAGACGGCCATGTTGAGTGGTAAAAACGGCAAGGATGACAATTGGTGTTGGAGGGTTGAAACCAATTTAAGCCTGACTATATTAAAAGTTGACACTTTCTAAAATCTAAAAATGTAGATCTAAGAATGGCTTGCTTTCAAGATAAGACAATACAGCAAGTCATCTTTTGTATTAAAACATTCCATTGTAAGTAATAAACATTGCGAGGCTTATATCAGAATCAGTTTACTGAACAGGATAATCGACGTATGAGGGAAAACTGTTGAGCCATGGATTTAATTAACAGGTCCTCAGTCAATGTTGATATTATCAATGTGATAATATTTTTACGTGACGTAAATCTGTGGAGATAACAAAGTTTCTATTTATCTAACACCTTGTGACAATGGGTGAAAGGAAAAGAGAGGACATTCACAGCTGATAATGTTCTGTCAATAACCACAATCCCCTGATTCCCTAAGGGAAATATATACCGTGGGTTTAGGTGGAGGGTCAAATGCTGAAAGCATATGACCTTGGATACAAAATACTTTTGAGACTAAGGATCCCCGTTCGAATCCACCACTAGACATGTAACATACAGTGTAAGGAAACTGTTACCCTTTGTCAGGAATCACTAAGTGTGGTTAAATAGGGAGTGAATACCTTGATAACAATGCATAATTGGGCATAGGGTATATTCAGTTTACTGTCTGCACTAAATGCAGAACGTTTGTCCATTGTGAAAGCAGCAAAAACAACATTCAGTGCTTGACTTAACCTTGTAGGCCCAAAATTCACGGATGAATTGTGGTTCTCTCCATCAGTGCGGCAGAGCTTATTTGTTGTTTACTGTCCCTTAGAAGCTAAATCATTGTGAGCTATTATTTAGGTTAAGGCTTACTTCAGCTGCATGGCATTGGGTATTATGGTCAGGGTATAGTGCAAGGCGTCACAACAAGACAGTTGGAATGCAGAACTTCCCACGTAGAAGTATATTTTAAAATGATCAAGAATCCAGACTGTCATCTGGATCACTTCCAAACGTTATTGGGTTCTTTTATGGACCAATACACACCTGGTCAACATCTGACCGCAAATTCTTGCGTAAAGGTGCTAACTCATAGACAGGCAGACACATAGACAGACAGACAGACAGACAAACGGTAATGAAAACAATAACTCCTTTGCTCATGTAATAATATTGTGTTTTTGAGAGTGATGCATAGTTTTGGGGTAAGGTGCGTGGTAAGGGTTTGCTTTAGATTTACACTATTGATAGAATCCGATGCACAGAAAATGCATTGGCTACGGCGTTGTTTTTCTTCCTCGAAGGCTATAGCCAATAATATGACAAAAAGGTCAATGTATTGACCTTAAACAAAGGCAATAGCACGTGCGAGGATCAGGAGGAACCACGTCCGGTTTCGGCCCCTCTTCCTCTACCGTTTAAATGACGTGGCGCCCCCCTCCCCCCTTTTCGGAGTTGTTCTGAGATAAGCAGTTAGATGGTGGTAGTGAGTATCGGATGAAAAGAAAAGTTGAGCATCTCCACTTCGTAGGTACCGAAAAGTAATCCATGAATGCTCATTTCGATCTGTTATTTTACTAACAGTATCTGATCATTAACTAAAACATTGTACGATTTTCTATGCAAGGTTTTGTAATCCATACTTTCCTTGTTTTGAGGCAATCTCTCTGTTTCATCTTGAGTTAGCGTAGAAATAGAGTGATAGCCAAAACATTAAGCTTTAAATGGTAGAGAAGCAACAGTCGTTTCTTTTTTCGCTCAAGAGAAAAATGCAATCGTATGGAAGCAAGCCTTGAGTAATACCCAGTTAAATCACCTGATGCTTTCTCTGATCTCATGATGGCCACAAATCGCTTAGTATGAGAGAATGATGATCTAAAATGACTTTTCGGAAAGTTCACCGAGGATAATTTCTAACACCACGAATTTACTTATGCATAACACTGCCCACTTATGGAAGAGTGTATATCAGTGGGCTACGTGTACAATCAAAACGACAGTGATGAACCCCGTTTCTGTCACTACAGCGGCGCATATTTTGTTAATGTGCGAGTCAAATTCATTTAATTTTTTTCTCTTTTATTGGCAATAGCCAGTAAATTGTTATCCGTGTTATATTGTCGAGCATATAAAATTGTGAAGCATATAAAATTGCTCAGCATATAAAATTGTTGAGCATATATATTGTTGAGCATATAAATTGTTGAGCATATAAATTGTTGAGCATATAAAATTGTTGAGCATATAAAAGCCTTGAACATAAATATTGTTGAGCATATAAAATTGTTGAGCATATAAAATTGTTGAGCATATATATTGTTGACCATATATATTGTTGAGCATATAAAATTGTTGAGCATATGTATTGCTGAGCATATAAAAGCCTTGAGCATAAATATTGTTGAGCATATAAAATTGTTGAGCATATATATTTTTGAGCATATAAATTGTTGAGCATGTAAAATTGTTGAGCGTAAAAAATTGTTGAGCATATAATAGTATTGAGCACATAAAATTGTTGAGCATATAAAGTTGTTAAGCATATGTATTGTTTAGCAAATAAAATTGTTGAGCATATATAATGTTGAGCATATATATTGTTGAGTATACAAAATTGTTGAGCATATATATTGTTGACGATATAAATTGTTGTGCATGTAAAATTGTTGAGTACATAAATTTTTGACCATACGTATTGTTGAGCATGTATATTGTTGAACATATAAATTGTTGCGCATGTAAAATTGTTGAGCACATAAAATGTTTGAGCATATGTATTGTTGAGCATATAATATTGTGGAGCATATAGAATTGCTGAGCATATTAATTGTTGAGCATATAAAATTGTGAGGCCGCGGAACGAGACGGGACCGAATTACATTTCGGTATGTCAATGGCATGATCACTCTGGGCCCATCATTCCGAAGATAGAACATAACGATCACATATTTTCAGCGTGTGTAGGTTGTTCCGCTGAACTAGATCTAGATTTGACAGGTTGAGTTTTGAGTATCGTGTTATGAGCAGAGGCCATCGTTCAGTAGGAATCAAAATTCTATTCCTATAAAATAAACTACCACCGATACCGCAGATTAGCGCAGAGAGTAAGCCTTGTCTCTGTGCGGTTGTGGAAATTGTATAGATCGTTTCCTATGGCTTAAGGCGCATAGAGGGTGGATGATATAAATGGGCCGTCCTTATGTTCTCCCCCTTAAACATGTCAAATTGTTAAGTATATACAGTTGCTATTTATATATTATATTCGTAATAACGTCCATGATACCAGCAAATCAACTTGTTAAGTGGCAGAAATGGCTGTAAAACGACATACAGACGTTTGGCTTATACCGTCAAAGTGTAATTATTATTACATATACTAACAGTGTCAATCGTACAATGAAAGTAGTGAATATCTCGGCCTACATAGCTCTTAAAAATGCACTTTCTAGAATACTAAAGGTTCGTAAATTATCATCACCAAAGGTTGCATATTAATTGAATCAAACGTAAATACTCCCAAGTCCCAAATAGTATGGAAGGGGCTGGAAAAATAGGGAGAGGGGGAACTTTTCTCACCATTTACACTAGGGAGTGAATAATAGCGGTACTGGAATTTACAACAGGTGGTGACTGATTCTTGAGAAACTCCTAAAGTAAACAAGAAGCATTACGGCTGTATTTTTTTACACTTTGCTAGGTACTTGAAAATAATGTTCACGATGGACAACATTTTAGAATTACAAAACGGACTCTTTCCTATAATGGATCTACTTCCTACTTTCTTTGCCTGGCCATGTTACAAGATAAAATAGACACGATCGAAGAATAACGATAAGGATAAGGATAAGTAACAAGTAACTATACACCATGAAAATGGGATCAACAGAGTAAGACTAAAAAGTAAGCAGAAAAATAACTTAATTTATAAATATTGTTACACCTTATATAACAGCATTCATATTGAAAAGAAGCAAAGGCAATTGACCTCTTAACAGGGCAGCACTCATTTTGAATTAGTACGATAACATGAAAACTATGAATCATTAACTTAAATCAGAATTTCTTTAACCGCGTTGGATTGACGGCTTTAGGGTCCAGAGCAGCGGATGTTTTCGGCAAACGATTTGAATGATGAACAAAAGACTACGTAAAACCTGTTTCTTAGAATCACCTGTGGTAAGTGACACACACTTAACTCATTCATTTCAACAGAGCTTAAAACATGACGTGGTGTTTAAGTCGGTTTTAAGACTACTCACATTTAAATATAGACAAGTTTAGATTATTTCATTGGCCACGTAACATTCAATGCGAAGTTTTCTAAGGTAGTTTTCAAAAACTTTATTTTGGTTCGAGTCGTGATTTTTTTAACTTGAAATTGCTTATCAAAGAGGACCTTAGTGTAGAAACGTAAAAATGTAACTTAATAAAATGTGATTTATTTCCACAAAGGATATTTCAAACCATATTTATCATGTTGTGTGAGTGACATTTCCACTTTCTGATAAAGTCATTAGTTAAAATATCTTTAAGTGGGTAACATTAGCGAGGTCAGTTTTTTGATATCTAATTTGTCGTCCAATTCACCACTGGTCAAACCATGACTGATTGTGAATGCCTGTTAGTTTGCCAATAAATAAAAACAAGAGAATTTAAAGTCACATTTAGCAACAAATGAGATTGACATAAGTGAAAAAGCAAAATATCGAAATAATTACTCGAAAAGTGCATTATTTGGTTCGTAAGATTTTGTCATTGCATTCTGCCACAATCTCCCGACCCATATAATCAATGTACGTCCTTGCCTACAACCAGTCCTGTATGACACTCTTCGGCATCCGTCCTCGCGCGAGTCGTCAATCAGTTTCCGAATACGATGCGATCCGTCGCCAACTCACTCAAAAGGTTTAGCCAGCATGCTTTAATTGTGGCTGTGTTTCAATTCAGTTTTCGATGTAACGGCAGACCCTTGATTTACTCAGAAATTTTTCTTCTCCAGCTCTTGCGCACACCATGTAACAGCCTCTTCTTGTCGTGGGGCACTGGGCCCAAGGTACTTTGTCTTGACCTGTTTACAGCAGTTCTGTGAAGGACATTGCGCAATTACACCAGACGTTTTTTCTTTGATGCCAAATTGTAAACGAAAGACAAATCCAGTAAATATGCAGTGGACATCGTGCCATATTGTATATCCGCAAAATATTATAATTAATCCCATAGAATTTTGTTTTTTCATAATCTGTCTTATGAAAGCCGATCTTTAGCTTGCTCTTCTTAGATCTAATGTCACTTTGTTCCAACGCACTGCTGACAGATTATTTAAAAACCGTATTTTTGTAAGAGGTATGGCATTACTTGAGATACCTTAATCTTTTCTTTAACTGATAAATAATCCGTGTTTACTATTTGTCTATTTCTCCACTCTTACTGGATTACGCTATTTCCAAAACAAGATAGGATTTGTTTAGATTTGAACACCATACATAGTTGAATTTTCAGTTACAGATAAGCACAACCAGGTGCGTTGCGGTTAAAATTGGATTGCTCAAAGAAAGGTGAAAATACCAAATATTTACTACAAAGACAAGTTGATCGATTAAAGACGAAGCACATGCATTATGGAGCATTTATTAAGTAGAAAGACAAAAATGTCGAAAACCTTTGCAAACGGACGGGCTCTAATTCAATCACAATATCAACCTAACGAAAACCGAATGAGAATATAAAGTAGAAATAAATCATTATTATGTTAAGGCAGAATTTTTTCCGAAAATTTCGTAAATTGCTAAAAGGATGGCAGAACTACTGCTGTGCAATTATTATAGTTTGACATCATATCATTTTTGTCTTCTCAAGGTAATTTTTATTCATCAATGTGATGTAATCCTCTCTCCAAATTATTGCGTCTTGACATATGAGTTTCTTTTTCATGGGAATGGTCAGAAAGGAGTACTTTTGGAGAAAGTCGGAAAAGTGGTTTTAAACTTGATAGCGTCTTGACGAAACAGCCCGTTTCACGATTCTTTCGATCTATAACAGCTGGCAATATCCTAAACACATCATCTTGATTTTTGATCGAGTGTTGCAGCTAAAGTAAGTGCTAGAAAGAAGGTTTGTTTTAGTTCCTTATGATATGACCTATGCCATAGAGGCGGATCCAGGAAAAAATCTGACCATGACTGTGATTGTCAGGAAGTCTTCTCGCATGCACAGAGAGAATTCTCATTTTAATAACTTTTATCATTCGTGACAATCACGTTTTTCCCCAGTAAAACTTCTCAGTTGTATTAGTCAAATGTACTTAATTTGGTGTTATGTCGAAGGATACCTGGCGGGATATTTTGACACTACCACTCTAAGGGCGTTGTCAGGTAGAGGGATGAAAAGGGGACATTTGTAAGACGGATGGTCGTGTTAATAAGACAAATTGTAATATCTTAATGTTTCAGAGAAAGTGCTGTGTTCTGTTCTGTTCTTCTTGTCTACTGTTCTCACAAACAGAGAAGGAGGCATTTAGTTAATGTCCTCACAGTGACAACAGTTTTGGACATTTATAGGTGTGGTCTTGTGGCTTCGTCTTATCAATTACAAAATTAGACAAAAGTATTCATACATACTGTCAATCAAAACGAAAAAGGCGACTGTTGTGTGACGATCCACATAGCAAACTTGCGACCTAACCTCAGTCAAAAGATAGCCATATCGTAGCCAATGACAATAAACAGCAATGTGCAACGGCTAACCTACTAATGAATTCTTTACATCGGTGTGATTTACCGATATCAAATGAATAACATGCATATATCTTAATCATTATCTCATAAGTGAATACACGTTAAAATTTAGATAAACTGGAATAAACAAAAAGGTACCAGAAGAAGTTGTGTTGCGTTTGCCAGAAGGACAGTATTTAAGCCAACTAAACTAGAATCATATTGTTAATTCGTAAAATATTCAAAATGCAGTGGCTGATTTCTGTCCTCGTTCATATTAGTTTATATTCATCACTTCTCTGTATAGTAAAAACTCAATTTACTCCAACCTTTAAGAAGATGTTTATTAACAGATCAGAGACAGGGGCATCAGGGGCGTACGGTGGATACGTCATCTAGGTAAGCTACAAATTTAAACAATAGCCTTTATTGCATTTTATTGGATTGATAGTAGATCATCATCTTGCACGCTCAGTTCAATTAAAAAGTTGACGAATAATACCGTCAGCAATTGTAAATGCTGTCAATTATTTGTTTAAGAAAAAACCAAACAAATGCAAAATTGACTGTTCTATCGCATGACTAAGGCCATGTAGATCGCAAATTCGCGGATGGATCATTATCTTCTTCAAAAGGGCGGCATAGGTACAATTTTTTGTTTTATTTTTCAGTTATATACTAGCTCCACGGCACTACAATTCTGCAAAAATTGACTAGGTTAATATGTCTAGAAGCTCCTATTACCAACGGGAAGCATTCAAATGAACCAGCAAAAGCTCAACAATTAGTTCCATTTTCATTTCTAGTCTCTTTTATTAGTGTGGAACTACATATTTAGAGCATGCCTTCCGCTGTCTTTTTGCAAGCGTCTCAATGGAAGTTTGGCATTACTTGATGATAAATTTCTTCTTGAAACAGGTAATTGGATGCTACCAATTTGCAGGCCCATTTAATACATAAGCCCTGTGCTCCTTCCGAGCTTCATTAAACTCATGCCGCAAAATCAGGATTATGAAAAGATTACAGTTCTTGTGGAAATGACTACAAGTTAAAAAGCATGAACTTGAAGGTCTGAATGTTGGGGGTAAATCGTACATATCTCTTGACGTAGACAGCAAATAGCAAAAACAAGCGGTATTGAATGTTTTTTGAGTCTAATCCTAGAAGGAAGCGATAACTTGTCAATACACGTAAACCACTATTTCACATTAGCACATTCTAATTCACTGACAATTTACGCGGAAAATCATTTGTCCTCTTTGATCATAAACCTTGCCGTCTCACTTACGTGCCATCACTTGTTTGTCACAGTCTAGTTCGGAACTAGTCAAAATGGAAACAAAATCCATTAACCATTGATAACTCTAGGTTGATAAACATCTCTTGTCCTCGTTAGGAGGAAACACAGATATAACCCTATTTCTAAAAGGAAATAGGAGAGTGTATCATGGTGTATCATCCTAGTTGAACAGACAATGATATATTTGAACAACTATGCACGATTCACCAGAAAGAAATTCTGAACATTCATTGACTCGACAGAATCATTTCCTCGGGTATCAAAAAGTCAAGTCTTCACAATTTGAGACCTTAACAGCGGAAACAGAAAGTAGACAGAAATGTTACATTTTGTTCGCATTTCTATGACAAGGAGTTTTATCATGTCAGTCATGCGTATTAAGATTTATTTAAGATAAGATTAATCTTTATCTTCGGAGACACCACAGAAGCGACATTGACTTAGCGAAGAAGGTAAATAGGAGCCTGGAGATGAACGTAGGCTGGTAAGTGCCATTAACCGACGTTTTGGATTTCACACTCCATTTGGAAAAAAACAAGTACTTGAAGAGCGCAAACTTCCACCAAGCTAGTATGTTTATTCAAACAACATGGGTTTTCCCCACGATGATTTCCTTCCTAGGTCATGAACTATCATTGCCAAATATGGTAACTAGGTTATCCCCATAACGACATCCTCACTGGCACTATGAAGACTTTACAACCAAATTTAGGGTCCCGAATCGAGGATGTGGCCTTGATCACCCCATAAATTTTATCAGTTTTAAATTAGCCCATTTCTGACCTATCCTGAAAACTTCGTCAAAATCCAGTCGTAACTTTTTAGTTATGTTGTTGACAAACAGACACACAAACCAACGCCGGCAAAAACATAACGTCCTTGGCTGAGGTAATTAGAAAGTAAATCACAGAAAAAACGACGCCTTAACAGTTGTCCTCCGCCAATTTTGCAGCAGTGTAGGTCCATCCGTGACTTTGTGCACGGCTATGACACAAGAAACTAGATTTCTTCCCGTTACCATGGTTCATTGAGGTACACGATCAAGTAACCATGCGCAGTACGACTTTATATGCACAATTGCACATCACATGGTCTACGGTCACGAGGCCTGCTTCACCTGTATAGGTAATCGTACAACGCGAGTTTGATCTTGTTAACATTGTAATTCGCATTTTTTTTATCGATAACTATAGTCGCATTGCAAAGTTCTGCTTTAGTGCGTTTTCTCAGTAAACCCTCTGGGTATTAATCAAATTATTCAGCCTTAGATATTTGAATTTACAGACAAGCGTGAGTGTTTTTGTAGTTGTAGCCACATTGCGATTTTCCAAGCTACAAATAGTTTTATTTTGATATACATACTCGTTTTCACTCCTTACTGAATTCATTCTGTGCAAAAACAATTATTACAGCTGTTTTACTATTAAACGCATATCTAAAGAGAGTATGGTTATTGGAGGATTCGTGTTTTATTGAGAATGTCGTTTTTAAGATAAGGTTTTAAACCTAGGGTGTTTATTGCAGGGGCCGTTTGAAAACGGTGGGCGTGTATTGGAAAAAATGCTGCAACTCTAATGTCACAAAAGTTGTCACTTGACTTTATGTGACAATGTTACAATCAATTCTTATGTCACTAATATGGAGTCTGCTACATTCTGGTTCTTGTTATAACAAAAATTTTAAAATATCAATGTCGAAAAACGTAACCCTGTAGACCAAGTCAAGACATCCACTTTGTTTGTATGTTTTTGCTAACTCTTTTTTGACATTATTTGAAATAAAGGATTAAAGAACTTGTGTTGCATTAACCATGACCACGTAGGTTAGTAGGTTACTAGGTTAGAAGGCATGATGGAATTTTCCAAGAACAGTTTCATTTTAATGCTCAATTTATTTACTTTTTTAAGTATTCTTTATTTGCCTATATTTCTCCTCACGAATATTTCAAATTTTTGAATAATAACATAATAACATATAATAACATATAATAAATAAAAAGGAACAGGATATACATCAATAAATGAGACAAGTAATTAGTAAAATCGATTCAAAAATTCAGGTCAATAGCCTGCCAATAACAGCATCCAAGCTGGAATAGAACTGTACAAAGCAGTCTTGCGGTATGCGTGACAAGGGGACATTCTATGCTTGCAAACTTGTGAAAAAATGTGTTCCATTCACATAAGTAGTTAAGGTGTTCATGACTACTGTAACAGGATATAGAGCTGTTCTGAATCCTTTGAAATATAGACATTTTTTCAGTTCTTGGCAGTGCATGTGATGATCTTCAAGTTCTAATGTATGTGTGTCTTCTTCGTTTGTGACTGCTCTCAACCTATACTCACCAAACACTAATAATAAGCTCTACTAAGTACCTTGGAGATTATTGAACTCTAGAAGGTATCAAACAAAGAGTGGGGTTTGCTTGAAAAAATCGGTATGTGCAAGATGAAGGTGTGGGAGAACAGATACTTTGTATTGTTTATCTAATGCTTTCCCAATAGGGCAATAGATATAAAGGTAACATATAAATACCTTGCCTAATTTTCGAAATGTATGGCTGAATATGACTGTGGACTGTCGACTTAGAATCCAATTTGATACCGACATGTTTATGTTCGATAGCTGTTACAACTTGTAATTCATTGACAAAACATTTTTTGCCCAGATGATAACAAAATCAAAACGCGAATTATATATATATATTGACACTTAGGGCTCAGGATACCTACCACCCTGAAGATAACCTTGCCTAAATCAATGGGATAGCTTCTTGCTTTATTGACTTTACTTTTTGTTTTGTTAAAGTATATTTTTGTTATTGTTTAAAATAATTGTCTTTCACTTCTCCAATTTTGGCTTTGGCCATTTGTGATTAACTGGCAAAGGTTGTGAAAAAATGAGAATAAGATAAATCAGAACAGGAAGGGAACGGGGGGAGGCAAAAAAATTATTTTTCCCCACCAAGTTGGAAGAAATTTCCTCGACGGCATTAAGACATTGACATTGCACTGTTAATAACTAACTCCGTTATTAATCTTCTGACAGTTATTCCGAGCATAAAGAAAATAACATATTGTCAAACTTTTGCATTTAAATTACTGTTACTATGACTATACGCAACATAGTAAATATTCATCTGTGCTTTAATGCATTCATTACTTGAGTGTGGAAACAGATGCTTGTTCGATTGGTAACTGCACAGGAAGACAATCAAAACAAATCTAACTAAATGCTTGTTGATTGGTAACTGCACAGGAAGACAATCAAAACAAATCTAACTAAATGCTTGTTCGATTGGTAACTGCACAGGAAGACAATCAAAACAAATCTGACTAAATGCTTGTTCGATTGGTAACTGCACAGGAAGACAATCAAAACAAATCTAACTAAATTTTTGCTACATTTAGTTGACAATAGATGGTAAAAAGTATCTTTGTTAGGACTGAAAAAGGTAACTTTATATTATTGCAGCCTTTTGTATGTCAAGATCAAGTTAGAAACGAGAAGCATGGCATGCACATGTGATAGATAAGAGTTTTGTCTGAAATCTCCTCGAGACAAATATTTCACAGGTCATTGATGAAGCAGCTGCATGGACAATCAGGCGTTCACGTCGAGTAAAGGAGGTCGAGACAGGGTTTCATAGATCAGGGGGTGATGTTATAAAATCAAGCAGTACATAACCAAGCTGGTTTTGCCTTACATGCCTGGAAAACTGAGAAAGGAGAGCTAATTGTAGTTAAGTCTAGACAAACATACAACGATAAGAGCAAGGATGATCAAATAGTGGTTGACAGGTCAGAGATTAAGAGGATTAAAGTCAATCAGCCTAAGTTGTTGCCTTATTGAAATATGCTCATTCTCACATAAACTTAAGTAAGCACGATTTTTTGAGGATATATGATTGATTTTTCTGTTTGTTTTTATATGGTGTACCTGATGGTTCTAAGATATAAATCTTGGGAATTGTTTTGTGTACCCCCTCTTTGATTGCATTATGTCTTCGGCTTCCGGACTGTATGATTTATTAACACAAACATGAACTAAGGTCATAAAAAAAACATGACATGAACCTTTGATTTAAAGAAGACCTTTCCCAGTCACTATTTTGAGACAACAGCAGATTTTAAAAGAGAAAGGTGATTTAAAAATTCAGGTTAAAATGGGATGGGCAGGGCCGAAACGAATACTCATTTATCAACTTATGCAACTGTAAAAATCTAATTTTCACCCCTTAAAAACTTTATACCGAATTTATATGCCAAAAATCGTTACGCTTGTAAGATGGTTAAGTGCAAACGGTCAGCAGCCATCTAAAAACTTCCTTTCCCTAAAGGCTCAGCATGTACTTTTCGTGGAGAAACATCTCCGTTTCAGCGAACATTGGGACACTTAACTTTTGCTTGAGATGAGAAAGTTCCTGGTTCTTATTACGGATAGCAAATGAAGGTCATTTTCTTTCTCATATTACATTTCCTTTCAAGGACACTGAAAATAGTAAAACTTGCAGAGCATGAAAAACAGGTTTGCGCGGTAGCATTGTTTGATTGTTCCCCTATGCATATCCACACCTGTTTAGGAAGCTCATATCAAAATTCCCGCCATTTTAGTTGGACAGGTAATGGATGACTTATCTAAAAAAGCAGGGGAACAGATAGGGCAAAAAATAATTATTTAGCCCGCAAAATTAACTTTAAAGATCACAAGAGTTTAAAATTGTTGCTCATATTCATTTTTAAATTTTTTCAAATCTCAATAAATTTAACTATATATATCTTTTGATCTCTAAAAGAGTTTGCAATACACATTTTTCAGTATTTATTATTTTACGGGGACCCCGTCTTTGAAGTCATTGTGGCTTGTCCTTGCTCTGCCGATTTGTTGTCATTTTTAGAGAACTTCAAATCCGTTTCGCTCGTCTTAGTTGTTTACAAAATGATGAGAAGTAGAACTGCAGATTTGTTGGACTTGAAGAGTTAAGAGGGTGCATTTCCTGGTATGAAAGAATTTTCCACGTACCACAGAGATTGTTATCCCGAAGTGAACTATGGACGGAGCTCGAGAGCGTCGTTCTCCTGTCCCTTTGGACGCTTACGAGGAGATCCCAAGGCAAGAATTTGTCAAGTGTGTAGTGATTGGTGACACTGCTGTTGGTAAAACTCGACTTATTTGCTCTTATGTTTACAATCAGAACGGACTACCACTTGCTCAGTTAAATCAAGGAGCCCACTTGCCTACGGTATTTGCTATAGACCAGTATATGGTAGATTCGTCAGTACGGCAGAGATCAAATGTGATCATTGACGGTGTTCATGTCTGCTTGCGAATTTGGGACACTTTTGGCGACCACGAAAAAAATAGGAAATTTGCTTATCAAAATTCACATGTTATAGTCTTGTGCTTTTCCATTGGATCGTATTCTAGCTTAAGAGATATCAATGCGAAGTGGTTTCCCGAGATTAGAAAGTATTGTCCTCGTGCGCCCATCATACTTGTCGGAACTCAACTCGATCGTCGATATACAGACCCAAATGTATTTAAAAGCTTATGTCGAGTAACACGTTTAAGAGATCTTCTGACATGCCAAACTACTGCGTTAAGAGTTACAGACGATGGAGGTCTCGTTCCTCCCGAGATTGGCAGGCAAACGTCGAGAGAAATTGGTGCTTATGGTTATTATGAAACAAGTGTAGTGACCAAGTTTGGAGTGAATGAGATCTTTGAGAATGCCATACGAGCAGCATTGATAGGACGTAGGGTATCAAGACCAATATTCACGTCTCAACTCAAAAAGGTTGATAAGCCTAGACTGCAAGAACCTTTCCTGCCACCTAAGCCAGACGCGCCCAATGTCATCGTTTGTCCTTCGTATCACAGGCAAGAGTACAAAGTGTTACTTCACGAGGGTAGTGAATTGGCAGACGTAGCATTTGATGTTGAAGGTGAGCTTATTTATAGTCACTGTGTGATCTTGATTGCAGCATCGCCTATCTTTGCGGCTCTTTTAACGCATTCACGATTGCTTGCTTCGCTCGGCCTCTTTAGTATACCTACGTTTCATACTCCTGCCATCCAGTTTCAAGATGGGTATGTTAATGGATTAAATGTATGCCTACCTCGAGGATTCTTTTCTGTGGATGCAATTTTGGATGGTTCTATGGGTAATTGTAAAATATTCGTCAAAGTCAATAATATATCATCCCTACATTTCAAACAGCTTCTTGGCTTCTTATACTACGGTGAGTTACTGGTCGATCATACGATTTCAGAAGATTTACTTGAAAGCGCTCTGTACTTACAACTGTCTTCGTGCGTGGAATACTTACAGAACATTTTAAACAACGTTACTTACATGAACTTGGATATTTCAAAGAAAACTAGACGCTACATGGTGGGAGAAATGTATAAATACTTCTTCAATAAGTGCTTTTTCTCTGATATTTCGTTTGCTGTGGAAGGTACAGTAGTACCAGCACACAAGGCCGTGTTAACCACACATTGTCAAGTGATGGCTGGTATGTTTAGAAATGGAAATTTCAGAGAGAGTGAAACACCCCTGGTAAGTTTGATTCCCATTCAATTTACTTCCGTTTGAATTGCAGTACAATTAAGATGACTGTTAAACTGTTTCTCTGACCAAATAGTAAGGCTTCATATTATGTATAACGTTGTTTGCCTATCTCATCGTTTCTGATATAATCGTATCAATTGAATGACATGAACACTGTTGTTGATTGTGAACTTTAAAAACAAACAGAGAAATCATGAAAAATATGTTTTTACTTTTTAATTTGTTTTCAAACAAATTTTTCCCCTACTCTTTCGTTGTGTTTTCCGACTTTTGTCTGCTTTATTTATGATTACCCACTCTTAGATGTTTTTCGATTTTACTTTTTCCTACCCTAACGTACACGTTTTCAGGCAAGAATCTTTTTCTTGTCAAATTTTGTGATGGATTGTTCAATCTGTCAAATCCCATTGTTTGACATAGTATAGGTTCATCCGTCGTTTCCTTGACACTGGTTGTTTTAATAAAAAGCTTTTTTCGAGAAACATGGTTTCCGCCGTCTTTTATAAAATATAACAAATATTTCGTAATATGGTAATTTCATATTTTTGTACACTCAATGAGAGAGAGGATGAACATGTGAACAGGTAATAAGATTTGTGAAATATTTCTCGTTTTGGTAGTGTAACTTCCACATTTTCCAATGATGCATACATACATGTTTGAAGCACTACTTGCCACTATAATGTGGGTAGATCTAAGAAAAATTAAGTGTACTCTGCAATGCCAGCAAAGGATGTGCTGTACTGTCACCTCTACATCTAATCAACCTTTGTGGGGGATACTTGGACTATCAGCAGCAGCAATGTGGTGGAGACATTATTATAGTCATCGTCGTCATGCTTCTTTGTGCTACATTTGGTCTTCCTTCTCTTCGTTGCTCTATTAGAAGTTATGTACTCCCTTGCTGAGTCTTCCTTACTGTACACAATTGTTTATCCTGTCCTTTCAATTACATGTTCCAAATTCTATGAATTTCATCTCATCAAGTTAATCGCCACCCATTTTTTGTATACTGCACACCACAAATATAACACAAACCCTGTAGATGTTGCCTTGCACATTTCAAACCTTTGACCACTCAGCACTGTTAATAGTTCATTAACCACAATGTGTCCATGCTGGTAATTACCTGCTACTGCAATCCAACAAGGTACACCTGCTGTTTATTATGTTTAAAGGAAGCAAATGACCTTTTCAACAATGACCATATACTCCAACACATTTTTAGCCTTACAATTTCAATTTGCATTGTTAGCTATACTTCATTTCTTACACATTAAAACTTGGCACTCAGTTCCTAAGTCTCTCCATTAAGTTTTAAACTTTTAAAATGCTGTTTATCTGACCAAATTTTTTATTAGCAGCTTTTTACAAACACCTTTACAATGCATTTGACCTTCGTCTGCTGTTGTTGCTACTCCACATGCTCTAAGGAATTTTGTTGTTACCATCTTCTCTTGAAAGGTGGGCATTTAAAAGCTCTTTTAGATAAAAAATCCTGCTTACAGGATCAAATCAATCGCTTGCAACAAAGACCAGAGCTTCCTAATTACTGATTTGACAGATCATCAAGCAATAAAAACAGGGCTCTCGTTGATAACAGCACTTCATGTGTTGAAGAGGTTACCCTGTATATACATTGCCATTATTATTATTATTATTATTATTATTATTATTATTATTATTATTATTATTATTATTATTATTATTATGTTATTATTATAAGTAGATCTCTGGAAAAGTCTAACACTAACATTGAAACTGACTGAGTATTGGCCACTGTCTTTCTTTCTTAAATCTTCAGATAATAACATGATCAAATGCTCTATTAAATATTTTCTTTAAGTGACAATAGCAATGTAATGAGCTGCTCATTGTTGTCAGCATCACTTTCCTGTTCCATACTAACAATAAAGATATTTGCTGTACTAGTTTTTACATACCAATGTATTAACTTTCATAACATTTATAATTTAAATATAAGAGCATTCACATAATCATCGTTGTTCCTTACTAGAATAAGTTGTTTCATTATGCTGCTTCCTGGTTTGGAATCAGGACAGATTATTCAATTGCATTGCTGAAGCTCATCCATACCATATGAATCTGCAACCAAGTGCTATTGAGTTTTACCTGATGGACCATGAGTGCACTTTTCTTCCTCCTTTCATTTATCCGACTCCTGGTACTTGCCCATTAAAGTTCTCAGTGTCTACTTAGTTAATATCCTGATGCTTGGACATTGCAGTATGCCTTTTCCAGATTCTTGCTCTCTTCATCGCATCAAAGTGCATCCTGCTCCCATAAACCTTGATGCATTTACACTTACATTATTCAAGGTTTTCTTCATCACAAATCCCTCCTGCCACGTCGTTTTTTTAACCAATCCAGCTCATTGTCAGCTTTTGGCTTAAAGCCTTCCATAGTTACCCCCTTTGCCTTTTCTTGCTTTTCTTACATGTTGGTATAGACGACACTGACTTTTGCAACCTCTTTCTGAAAGGATACGTTCGTTTTGTTGGTTGCACTCTTCATATCCCTATTCTGTTGTCTAATCTTTTTGCATTTTGCAATGCTTTGCCAATTCTAGGAATCTCTCAATTAACCAAATTATTGCCACATGGATTTGATCATATAACGTTTGGCCATCTGCAAGCAGAGCTTTTTTGTTGAGAGGTCCTCTATTCTGTGATGTATACATGTTTACAAATTCATCAAAACCGAGCTATCGTGTACCACACCAGCAATGACTTTTGTATTCTAGGCTTGCTTCTGTCACTGCTTGTCCAACAAAGATGAAACGTGTCTGTAATGAGGCACTGCCATCTTTAGTAATTGTGTCAGGATTTCATAATGTATAGATACTTCGCACTTGCACTTAAGTCCTTTGAACACAATGACCAGGTTGACCATCCGTTGAGGACTGCCTCAGTGTCAGTCGTCTCCACTGCTCTCGTTCACTCACCAGGTCGCAGACAATTTCAGTGTAGTGATTTGTCCAGTTCACGGCTCCGTAGAAATTCTCTTCATACTGATAGCACGATTGCCGATTTGCCCTGGCACTGTAGCATTTAATCCGAAATTGTTTTGACGACTATTCATATTGGCTTGCTCGGCTGAGTTTTACAGGGTTCACCAGATCCCAACCCTCCACACTTTCCCACCCATAGTTCCTCCGGAGCTTTCAAACAAGCTTACACCTTTGGAACTAGGACGGGCCCCGGTCTTGGGACCAGATGGCGGCAGTGTTGATAGATACCATTAACTTTTCATAGATATATGTAGTATCAGATATAGTGTCTACAAGTGGCCTCAGATTAACATTCCTGTCCCTCCAGATGGTATGGAGCCTTGCTACCTTAGATGTTACTTTTTCAGTTCTGGCTACTATGTCAGTCTTTGAGCCATAATTAGAAATGATGGAGTCAAGGTTTAGGAGGTCCTCACTGTTTCCAGTCTTGTCCTGTTCACCGCTATTTCTGTGTTGATGTCCAATGCACTGTTAGTCATGAGCTTTGTCTTATTTGTGCTGATGAGCATGCCAAATTTTGAAGCTGGTCTGTTCAGATATTAAAGCAGCATGGCTACTTCATCTTCGTTTCCCGGAAGGTCATCAATCAAGTTTGGAAACCATTCCTTCATGATTAGCCAAATCATTGTCCATGATCCTCTCCTGGATGATGTTAAAGAGAATGAGGAAAGGAAGATAGCCTTGGCACACTTCCACTGGTTTTGTAGAACCAGCCACCCTTGCTACCGTTCACAACAGCAGTTAATGCCTTATTATAGCTTTTCAAGCACTGGGACAAGCTTAGTGTGGATGTTGTACTTCATTATGCCAGACCACAGAGGGGCATATCCTACCGTGTCACAGTTCTTTTTAATATCGAGCAAACTGGGTCTTGTTGGTGTTCGAGCTGACATTTTCAGGTTATTCTGAAGTTTAAGATCTGCTTGGTGGTGCTCCAAGCCACTATGAAGTCTGTCGGCCCCTCTGCATCAATGACATCTGCTTCTGGTTTCAGACTGTTTGGGGTTACCTTCAACATCACCCAACTTGGGTGGCTGATCAGGTAATATTTCGATAGTTGTTGCACAGCTGAAGGTTTCCTCTCTTATGCAGTTTGATGAGCAATGACTGTGCTCAAGGACCAGTCATGTGCTGGTGAGCCATATGTTGTTACACATCATGGTAGGGGCATTGATCATTGGTTCACATTGTACCGGTTTTGAAGGTATCCTGCTGACTTCCCCCTTTTCAATGCTTTGACTACAGTTTCCTTGCTTTTAGCTGACGTGGCAACATTGTGATGTTTTGTTCTTTGTAAGTTATTTGTACTTTATGGGAGATATATCAGTGTTTACCAGGATTATTACTATCTGCCAATTTGAAATTGTGAGGTTGTGGAGTATTACAGTATGAGAGGTGTTGTTGATGATGTTTTTGGGGTGTGGTATCATATGTAAAAGGTGTATCATCCACTCACTTCCAACTTATGTGCTAACATGGTCAATGATCACAACCACCCGTGCATTTTTAGTTTGTTGTCTTTTGTTTAAATTGGTTGTTGTTTATGCATGCGTTTAATGTAAACAGGAGAATCTTGACTGATGTCTTAATGATGTCACGTTCACAGTATGCTTCTTGGGCGTATGACCTCTGGTGAGTTCTTTGGACTAGTCGCTTTCTTTGAATAGCATTCATGTTTGACCATCTGCTTTCACGTGCCAAATGGTAATACGCAATATTTTTCGTGCATCAGATCAGCAAACGTAGGTGCTAAAACATACCAAGTTAAATCCTCAGCTGCTTTTTTGTGTTACACAATTTTGAAAGCATCCGTTGATATTTAATTTGTTTTTAAATATCAGTATAAACTTGAGATCCATCTGTTGGGAGATCGCAAAAAAAGGACAAAGAACTGTTTTAGTTTGGTGCTAGTTGGTTGCCAGCAAGGCGTATCATGCTCACGTATTAACGACTGATAAAACCCTTGATTGCTACGGAAACTGGGTTTATCGTGAGATAACCGACGACCAGAGCCGCCATAGTATAGGTGGATAAGACGACGATCTTGCAGGCCAGTGATTGTGAGTTCGAACCCGTGTCACCACAAACAAAATACCATTCGTAAGAGAAGCCCACTGTCATAAAGAGCTCACTTCCTAGTAGATTCCCTAACCCTGGCATGGAAATCAGCTACGCTCAGTAATGAGTATGCTGAAAAAAAACCAAAAAAAAACCAAACCCGACGACCAACTCGTCTGTGAGAGAACTTTCGAAGATGCGATCACGGAAGGCACACTTTGTAAACTGAAGGAGTTTGAAAATTGTACGACTAGCTGTGTTTCCTCTGTAAAACGGTTCTTTGTTATTCTATGGAAAAGAAAGAGATTGACACAAATCAGGTGGCGCGAGGCTTGTATACAGCACGTAAACAGTGGGATGTGTAAATTTACCGCCCTTTTGAAGAGAAAACCGATACTTTCTCGAAATTTCGACTTAGTCAGAATGTCTGTCGTATGACCAAGGCCTTACGCTTTATTTTTTACGAGGCTCCGACCCATCGAAATTTCTTCTGAGCACGTGCAGCTAATAATGTTGTTTGCTTAAACTCTGAAATTTGCCCTCAGAAGAGTTTAATCCCGTCCAACTTTCTGCTGACATGCGCTCGAGCATTTTCTTCTAAGGCTTTAAAGTTTTTTACAGCTTGAATTATCATGCTACAGCGATTTACAACATCAACTTGGTTAAGCAGGAATTGCTTTCTTCGCTCCTTCAAAGTAGATATAATGGCAATTGAAGAAGTTGAGGGATCAGTCTCACTAGATCTTTCTTGTACAATGATAAATTTAACAAATCAAAACACAGGTGGTTTGCATTGGCCTCCCATTGCACAGAATTTTAAAAAAAACAACTAAAGAAGTATTGGAGTGTTTTATTAAAGCTTAATTGTGTACACACATACGTTTCTGTTTTGCTAAGTAACAGCCCACCCAAGAGAGCAACTTTTTTGAAAGTAGATGGATTTATTCTGAGCATAATTTCTGAAGAAATGCAAACGATTAAACAGTTTAAGAACCTTAACCAACAGTTGAAATTGACACTTTTGTTTTCGCTGGTCACAAATTCCTCTAATCCATAATGCTTTTCTGACTTCTTGTCCTCGTTTATTGTCTTGTTCGTCGTTAAAGTTGTAAGAGGACGAGCTATTTAGCACAAGCAGCATATAATAAGCAGCTATTTTAACATATTTTCTCCGTTAACTTTGTCGAGAAATTAACCCCTCGTGGAAACTGCTTCCATTTTTCGCTCGAAGACGTTCTCTCATGACTTTTGAGTCTCGGCGAAAAATTCCGTCTCGTGACAAAGTAGGCTTTATAGGGCAAAATTAGTGTATGAGTCGTTATCTTCTTAGAAAGGCGGTGAAGTTACCCATTTTGTGTTACAGAGAAACAAAGTGCCAGAGTGCCAAAGTAACAGACAAAAAATGTGAGTTTTTTTATTTGAGCGCTGTAATAGACGTCATTGTAACGTGTTATTGTGCGTGGTCACTTTTGCTTGATTTGCAGACTTGTGTGATCGCACTAAATTTTTAAGTCTTGTGCTACCATTTGGGTTGAAACACGTATCCAACATTTAGATCTAAAGAGGAAGGGATAAAGGCGTGGTCTACTTGTGCAAGTGAAGCATTTCTGCTTTTAGTACCTGACACCCGAGTGACCACCTACAGCATTGTACGTAAGAAATGTGGAGGCAGTGGTACACAATGAGATAATATATACGACGTTATAGATAGTGAGTAAGTTAATGACCTATTGCACGAGTACGATATCGCTCATAGCCAAGATTTGTCAACAGAGATGTAGTCTCTGTTTGGCTGCAAATTGTATGCATACTATGAATGAAGTAATTTGCAATCGTTTGTGATCATTTGAATCGCAAGTTGAAATGATCCTTGCTTTCGTTAATTATTCCACGTCTTAAGGACCGATTCTTTTGTTAAATACGCGAAAATTGTTTGCTAGGTGCGTAAAGGAGACATAAAATTGTACGAAACGGATTAATGATATGCATATAGTCTTGGCATGGTAGTTGTGTCTTATAAGCTCAGTTGGCGAAACTAACGTCAGCTCGCATCATATGACGTTTTCCAGGCCTGGTATGGGTGGCTGTAGGAAGTCACATGATATTTGTTTACATTTTTTCGTTTCCCCCATCCAAACTCTCAAGTTTTCAGACTTTTTTGCCGGACTGAAGCAATCATATGGAAAATATTCAGGCCGTTTTACCGGGATCCGACTTGCAAAAGTAAGGTCTCGGCTAGACGGACCAGCCTGGTTCAATGCGTTTTGTAGGAGTTAAAGAAAAGTGAGATCTCGGCAAGTGGGGCTTATATGATAAGGCCCCGAGTGGAGAGCCAAAACATCATTTTATGCCACTGTATACATCAGTTCCTCAGTTAGTTAAATGCTGGGTTGTGGGTTTTTAGCGGGTACTTTCTCGTCTGTAGCTTCTATATTGTATGTAAAGCCAATATTTTAAACGTATTAAAGTGCCATAAAGGGTGCATCACGATCAGGCACACTGAGGTCTGACAACCCATT
>JANTCA010002901.1:0-55913 GCA_024741275.1 Chironex yamaguchii | reverse complement strand
TTATATCAGATTTCATGCTTCATGTATTCAGACTTCTACTAAACACGCATTCCAAAGTTTAATCCTAGTCAATTTTTCTTAGGACATTTTCTTTGATAACTTGGCTATAAGTCAAACTTGCATTTCTAGTTTTGAGCTATTGATTATTTCTTAATCACTTCTCACTTAATTCTTGCTTTCTCGTGTTTACTTTGAAAG
Source organism: Chironex yamaguchii (assembly GCA_024741275.1). Taxonomy (NCBI): domain Eukaryota; kingdom Metazoa; phylum Cnidaria; class Cubozoa; order Chirodropida; family Chirodropidae; genus Chironex; species Chironex yamaguchii. The sequence continues at coordinate 55,715 of JANTCA010002901.1, read as the reverse complement.
TCTACTGCGTCATCACAACCTACCAGTGAATAAAGAGTACAAAATAACATACTTTAAAAGCGCAATAGCAAGATCACTTGTCAAACCTGAGCTCCCTTAACTGAAGAGAAATCTAAACGACATGGCATCAATACCCAATGCCTTTGTAGGTAGATAAGGTCATTTACATCCTAATACGTTTGAATATGTCTGCATACTACCTACGTTAAAGAAACCTTTATCAATCTTAAACATTTTGGCTTCATAAAAGAAGATTACTACTTTGTTGCGTGTAAACGTGACTTCAAGTACAGTGACTTAACTATAAAATAGTTAAATAACTGATAATATAACGTGAGTGTACTTATTAAATCAAGGTGATGTGGTCAAGGCTATTCAGTGCTTATAGGTTGCTCAAATTGTTGTATTGTACTACTACTGATTTATTGTTGACTACGTTATTGCTATTTTAAGTCGCATTTTCAGCTTCCCTTTCACCTATGGGATAATCCGACTCATAAAAGCACAATCTCAAGCGATTTTTGCAACACGTCTCACACGTTGCAGCTCACATGTCGATGAACAAAGTTCAAAATTTACACATACTAGATTCAATCTACAAATATCACAATAAAATGCGAGGTATACTGAGACTGGAAAAGTCCTTTATGGCGAACATAATAAGCATAAAATTAATATATAAATAGCTACACGCCGACGCAAATTTAATATAACTCACATGAACACCAAATGTGCGTTGGATAGACTCCATAATGACTTCCTCACAAAGGCAATGTTTACGAAGATAGCTTCTGTGCATCAGACCATGGTACTTTATTGAATGGCATGCTAAAAATATACCGTACTCTTGTATTAAGAAATATTTCCTACTCACAGAATATTGTTCTAGATTATAGCATACTGCTACGAGTAGTGGTTTTCACAGAAAAGAGGGGGTGTTTGTGTTATAACGGGGAGAGCTTTAGAATTTAATGGATACCATAGGAAGAAGGGATAAAAACAAAGGGACAAAAAAACCCAAAAAGATTAAGGGAAGCATTAGAAGCAAATTGGATACAAGAGGAAACAGCGCAGTATTTGATTTAGAAAAGCAATAGTTTATGGACTGTTTAATTGTTAAAATAATAAGCTTATTTATTGAATGACATATTAAGTAAGCGAGGAAGTAATTGGCGAATATTTGATTGATTGGTGCATGGATAGATAGATAAATGAGAGTCAGACTTAATCCCAGCGGGCTTTTGCAGACAAAGATAGTGTAGATGGATTTATCCTTGTAAACACCGCCGATCAAATATTAATATTTTATTTATTCAGAGCCCCGGATAGAACAAAACAGTAGGGAAGTGACAGGCCAAGAGGAATTCATTATAAAATAATGCGAGCAATGATCATTCGATTTTCTGATCAAACTACATATTTCTGACACTGATGAAGGCTTAGGCCGAAGCACAGAAAAAAGTTAATGAATTTTCCCTTACCCACTGCTGCGTTTCGTCTAGAAATACCAAGGACTTTCAAACGCTTTCACCAAATCCTTGTGCTGTGATGACACGGAGGTTTGATTTTTGGCTTTTGAGTCTGAAGGTTACCAGTTCGAGTCCGGTCGGCTCCCACTAAGTGCAGCTATCGTGGTAATGCTCCACTCTTGACAAATATATATCAAAGCACTTGTGTCTGTTGAGATACTACATAAATATATGTATATTTTGTTGAGGTAGTTTTTTACCATGTCAGTTTGATTTTCATTTTTTCTATTCGTAGCTGAGATCAGCAAATGCTCAGTTGTCCACAATGAAGGCAGATCTTCCAGACAAAATCTTTTTTCTGCGGATGATGTTATTGTGTCATTTACTTCTATGTATAAGCGTTCAACTTCAGCATTATTTCTTGAAAGTTAACTGGCGCCGCTCAAGGTTACATCAGTTTCCATTAGTGTTTCACCATTGTCATAACACGTCGTGAACATCCTCACTCTTTCTCATGCATCGTTTTTAGCCCCATTTACTCTACTTTGTCATACAGTTGCTTATACTCTACATCATCCCTGAGCTTCTTCATTCTCTCTTCAACTCTGCTTATGCAAAACCAGGCAACTTCGGACGTTTGGTCTCTGCTTTGAAGATGATGCGATAGATCTTTAGAAACAGATACTATCTCATGAAAAGTTTCCAGTCTCCAAAATATTCTATCAAAGTTTTGCAAATATTTCTCCAGATTTTTGGACTTGAACCTTGCAGAAGCTGGAACCGCTGAATCTTCTGAACTGCTCATCGGCACTTTCACCAGCGAGTCACAGTTGAAAAATTTTGGAGCCTTTGACAAGTTATGCCACTTGCATCAGAATATTCCTTTCAAAACATTTCAAAATGCCGAATTTTTTTCGACAATATGCCAATAAGTGCATAGAGCTCTTGACATTTATATAATCTTCACCAAACAAGTATGATTAGATCTCTACAGTGCCCTAGGCCGTGAATGTAATGTGACCGGCCACCCGTATACCCCTTTACCATTGCATCTAACTTCACCATGGCTGATGCTCCATTGAATGAATGCATTGATTGTGCATCAAATTATGGAAAAACACTGCCTATCTGCAACTTGGTGCAAAACATTTCTCCCTGCATCTAAAACAAGCATTTGCATTTATTCTGAAATAACAGTATGCCTGAAATAGTTCCTTGACTTCAAAAACTCCCTTATGTTAGGATATGTGCATGCTTTGTCTAGGTTGAATTGAGTCACATTTGAATTTGCTTCCTCGTTTTCTCGAATTGCAATGCCTTGTCATAACGGAGTTTGGATTGTATGCAAGCGTTAGATAAGTTCTTTAAGTCTAGAGCATTGGTTTTCTTCGTAAATATCATCCACCAATCGATTGATACATTTTACTTGATGCCTTCTTTGCTCTTCTGAAACTTGCTAGTGCACGGTTGACTTTGCATGCTCTTGAAATCTTTCAGTCGCTTCCTTCCACTTCCTAATGCCAGGTGAAACATCGTTGCAAATAAAAGGTGATGAAAAAGCCACGTTTGACAAAAAGTTGCTTTCTTTTCTTGGTTGCGAGACAGCCATTCATACTTTGAAAGGCAACATGCTTGGAAGGGAGGATTTTTTTTGAAAACCCCTGTTCTCGATCTTTTCCTGAAAATTAAATTTCTGCATTGACCTATTGTTCCTGAAATCGCCTTATCGTCTCACTCTTTTTGAATGATGCCATCTTTTAAAAAAGAGGGGCACAGATCCCATTATGTGTGATTATGTCACCAGTCATCTGTTTGCTTGATGTAGCATCGTTGCCCTTCTTCTTAAAAAAATTAAAATACGTTTGGGTTTTTAAACTAGCAACTGTCTTTTTCTTTCTCGCTCACAAGACAATCAGCTCGATACATATTGACTGAACTAATTCGAAATTTAATACTGCCTCCCTTTGAGCTTCGCATCATCTTTGTGCAAAGAGGCGAGGGCTAACGGTAATTGATTTAAATCTTCAATATCTTCTCAAAATATGATCGAAATGTAAGCAATTAAGCGAAAGCCCGTCCAATTCCATTTGACAAATTACGTTCGACATGTGGCTTATTCTAAAAACGGGACTCATTGACCTGTTAGACTGAACCCTATGACTTAGGGTCTTTGCTCCAAGAAATCAGCATGTGAGTGGAAGATGCCGCTATCTACGAATTTGATTACTGTTTAGTACCAAATAAAGGGACATCTCAAAACATAGCGCTGAGTATTTGAAATGATAATAAGATAAGGAGACTAATTATCCGGTCTCTTTGTTTCTATGATCCGGGTTTTACAGCATGCCCCTGAAGAATCCCTTGAAATGTTACACTGAAATATATCAGTCAAGCTTTGCTGCGCGTCTTGAAAATATCGGACGGAATATCTCGGCATTAATCCTGCAGTATACATAGCCCAGGGCGTTAATTGTTCATATATAATCAGAAGAAGTAAAATTTATAGTTAGGGCTAAAATGAAAACCATTCCTCATCTATTTTACTGTCACATATTCTAATTCTTATAAAAATAAGGAATTTTGAGTTTTTTTCAATGGCCATTTATGTTTACTTTAAAAGGAACATCTTGGCCCCCACTGCTCCTGTGAACTAAGGCAGGAGTGGGTACCCCGCTGTCCTTGTGCTGCAGGCGTCGCTGGAGTATTGCACGAAACTAAGTAAAGTTACTCCAACAGAAGACATACCTCGATGCTGATTACAACGATGCTGCACGTTGTCTTGTTCAAATATCGAAGTTGCAATTACTGCAGGACATACACAAGCACGTGCTTCGTGATCAATCTATGCCTGGAAGCAAATAGACTCATGACATCGTCGCAGTCAAATATCAATATCGAACCTTCCATTGCTACATTTTAGACAGATGACAGACTCGAAGTATTTCAATTCATGATTTTGAAAAAATACCCAACGAAACTTGCAATTTAAGAAATAACTGTATATATATCAAGCTGAAGCTGTTTTTGAGCCAGTGCCTTCCTTGAAGAAAACACAGAACATATTTGTCACAGATGGTAGCAACTCATATAATTGTCTGCATAACGTTTTAGCCACCTCTTAATGAATTGAGAAGATCTGTAGTAAATACAATTGAAAAGGATACTAAAGGGCAGGGCAATCATTAGCATTCATTTTTCTCTGCCATTTAGTAATGCCCCCTTCCCAAACAAAGCTGGCTAGATACGCCTTTGATCTTTCAGAGAATTTTTGAAATATAAGATTCTGTTTCTAACGAAGTGGCATTGAAAAATATATGCAGCTATTAAATGGATAACGTAAAAGAAATGCCGCAATATATGTGGCTGAGTATCTTTCTCTCGGTTGGCAGGTATATCAGGTATTTAGATAAAAGTGAAAAGCTGAAGGAAGTATTGAATATTATTTAACAAATCATGAATATGTTTTAATATTAGCTCGGAACCATTAAGTGAGCTAGATATAGCTTGTGTTACTTAACACTATTATTATGCATCATGTACTGCTTTCTTTAGCAAACCTGAAATCAAAGTGCCCGGTAGAGAACGTAATCTACTTATAAGAATAATAACCAGGCCAAAGTTTCTTAGAGTAAGCAACATGTTCTTAATTTTTCCTTGTGTTTATCTCTTCCTTTCATCGCGACAAGTTCATTCCAAAATTTTGACTCATTCTCAAATTTGTCTAATTTTGTTCTTATCCACATCAACCATTTTTGTTTTTAAAAATTTCCTACATCATGAGAGTAGTTAGGCACTTGACACAGACATCAAGAAAGAGGTCTTAACGAATTTTAGACTGGAATTAATATCCAGTAGTAGACAGGTGGCTGAAGGCCGAGTTTCAAGTTGAAATCAAGTGGAAGAGATCGAAACCAAACAGTGGAGTGTTACGGCTGAACTCGTACAAGCTGGTACTAGTATTGTTTGAAAATACGAAGTTATTGTTTTGCATGTTTGAAAACAGAAGAGACGGATTCATTATTGCAGTTCATGCTGTAGCTTATATCAAGATTGGAGACATAGAATCGTGTTGTCTCGTCTGTTAAAGTGACGCATATCAGCGATGTAACAAGAGTCATTTAAGGTGTAGGATGCATAGACTAAACACTCATTAATTGTAATAGAATGTAAATGACCTTCAGAATTGCTCATAAACACTGGCATTAATGCCTCTTAGAGAAGTTAATTGAAATGTCTGCCACAATGAAGTAACAGAAGGAGCGAGGAACTCCATGACCAAGACAGAAACTGAAACTTCTTAGAAGATATTTCCATTCCATTGTCCAAAAGTTCAAAAATGTAGACTTGTGACTGTTAATCCACAAACCAGCAGAGATGTCAAATTCATTACGAGTCACACAAAGGTATATAAAGTTTGTTCTTGGTCGGCCGGGAGAAAACTATTTAGGACGTATACGTGACAGATACTACCAAACATATGTTGAATTGGGGTTGGTTTAGTAGAAACAAACACAAATCTCTAAAGGTATTTCGCTGATAATGAGTATCAAATCAAATTGTACATAAAATCTAGATGATTCTTGATGGTGTAATAAGATGGTCATAAGAATAAAGCATTTCTTAAAGGACTGTGGTTAATCTGCATAATATTCAAATGTAAACAGGAACTGATAATTCAAATCAGAGAGGAAAACAGCAAGCAACGTTAAACCAAATGAAAGATAGTACGTCTTCGCTTCTTGGAAAAAAATGCAACTGAAATGAACATTTCCAGATACCATCCGAAGTGTATGTTGTTGTCCTCAGTGAAGTTCACTTAACATCTTTCGTTGACGTGAAAATAGAGTTTAGCGTTAAAATTAACATTTTTTGAATCCTTATAAGTATAGCTAAGTTATTTTGGAAATCATGTGGTCTCTGATAAAGAAACTTCCATTTCTTTCTCTGAAAGTCTTCACAGAGCCAAACTTTTTTAGTTACAAACACATGAAACCCAGAATTTCAAACATATTCGTACTTTCTGCATTAAGCAATTTCCCGGCCTGGTTATATTTCTTTCTCTCGCCACCGCGTTATTCATTAATCACATAACAAAAAGTAAGAAAATGTAACCTCCCAACTATTTAAACATGAAATAAAGTTATGAGCACGTTCTAAAAGTTATGTTTCTTTGTTGTCTTGAAGTGCATCAAATTGGTGTAGGAAAAAGAGCTGAAAGTAAAGTGAAAAAAACCCCACTTCAACGTTTGCTACAGAAAGAGTATTTCCTAGTCCACAACACATTGCAGAGCACTATGACTTAGCAATTTATCAAACATGCTTAAGAAGCAAAAAAAAAAGTCACGGAACTTCCTTACATCAAGTTTACACAGAACACCTATCAATTAACGTATTTAAGTTTAAAAGTCAAAGATAGTATTCAATAGTGCTAAACAAAGGGACGCAGAAACTAACCATTCCTCTTTGTGTTCAAGAGAATTTGTGTCTACGACAATAACAAGGCTATTGTTGTGTGCCAATGTGTTGCCTTATTGTGTGCTGAAACCTTTTCGTTCAAGCTGTCATCAAAAGCTAATGATATCCAGGTTAAGTTTCAAAAGCCTTTGCCATCACGCCCCCATGTACAATTTCACTTGCTATCAACAAACTACCCCAATTAGAGATGATTAATCTTGTTACCCACACGTCCTTGATCTGAGTAGTCACTAATTTCAAGGGGAGATGAACTGACCCCAACAGAGCACTCAGTACACCTGATACTACATGAGGTAATATCAACCATTATTTTCACAAACTTATTCTCTATTGTTTTTCGGTAGTGTCCGTCGTAAAAATGATACAGCGGCACATAAAGACACCAGAAATGTCTGGTTTCGTTTCATTTTTCCAAGTGGGCAAGCTCGTTTCAGTCCCTGTCACACGTTTGACATAATGTTCATAGCTGTTTGTTCTTTTGTTTTGAATTATCTCCTACCATTACATGCTACATTCAAATTAATTCAAAATCACCTCTTTTGGAAAAGCCTACGTGATGAGTGCTTAAAGAATGGCTCGAGGAATATGGCTAATAGCTAATGATATCATTATGCCATTTAGGATGACGTTGCATTAAAATGTACCTTCAGGTGACAGCTGACATCCCAACTTTGGACAACTTCGTAATCTCGCAACTAAGTTGCTGAGTATTGCTAAGAGATAAACTCAGCTAAAGTTGAACATAACTTCTTCGACAATGAAGTTCGTCGCTCTATTTTCAAAGAAGAACAGTTTAATCTCATGACTCAACATGTCGGTAGACAATTGCCAGGTCTATATACAAACTGAAACCTCTATTGAATATCTGTTTCGTGTAAGGACTTGTGGGGTACCTTTCTCGGTATTTCCTATGGGAGCAGTCGGCTTGTGCAGTATAATTTTATTGGTTCTCACAGCTTTGGATCTGTTGTGCATCAGACATTGTACAATTGCTGGATCGATCATAAGTATGATTTTCTGTGATGTTGAAATCCTTCTCAGACATCTGCAGGGCTATCCTTTGATCTCCTTGTATCTTCTACTGCGATGAGTTTAACCAATACTACAACGAAGCACTAATTGACAGTATTAACTAGTTCTCTAGCTTGTAGGCTACTAACTTCCTAAATTTAATAGTAACTCTTTACGTTCTGGAAGCATAGAAAGTCAATTCAAAATTTTGCATTTTATATCCTGTGGCATTTTATTTGGGTCACATAATAATGTATTATTGTATGTGAGATTGTTTAACAAGAAACGTTGCTGGATTTGAATTCCCTCGCTATCTATTCAGCAAAACAAAAGATTCGATGTTTATTTTGCAGAAAATTGCCATCTACAGTTTTAAACTGTCCTTATTATATTCTTTTTAGATCACGCTTAAAGGACGTCCGATAAATACACAATGCCACACTCATGCTAGTTAACTTCAGCAAGTCAACTTCCAATCTACTTTAACTATAAAACAGTGACAAAACGTCTCTAGACATGACAGATTCTAAAGTGCTTCTAATCGACCCTTTTCTAATCCATTTCAGTGATAACTTTTACCCTCCCTTTAAAGTGCGTACCTTTAAAGCTTTATAAGCTTTGCAACTTAAAGATAAAACATGGTGCTACAGCACGAAGCCCTCAAACCAGGTCACACCATAAATAGAAACTGAGTCAACCACAGTTAAAATTTAATCAAATTTTCATTGTGCGTGAATTCAACTATCTATACATGTTTTGACGTCGTCCTTATCAGTTTTATTTTGATTTTACAAACTCTGCCATGCTGCAGCCTGGAGTTTCTTCCCGCCCACCCAAGCACCCTGTGGAACAAGAGACCTTGATTTACGAAGGTTTTTTCACATTCAAATTATTTTATAGCGACAAACTACAACCCAGTTTATATTTTTAGTACGAAACTTTCCTTTCTTGTCAACCTACTGTCAGAATAAGCGATAATAGGGAATAAAGAATATTGTCCCAGTTATCTTTAAGATACCAAGGAAGATATTTGGACCAATTACGTTGTAACATAGTACCAATTTGCAAATCTGCACAATTTACTTGCGTAAACAGGTGCGGTAAGCCACAACGAGGTTGTTCCTCCACGTTCATAATTTTGGATCTCTTTTCCTACGGCTACTCCACCTTCATACAAGGTACGAAATAAGCCTGAGAAGAAATCATGAAGGCAGTGTTTATGGATTAAAGGACTGCCATGGTATGCATGCACCTATACACCTTCATTCACGGCTTCGTGCGAATTGACAGGGACAAGAATATTAACAAGTCAGTATTTGTTACACAAGGATTTAAATTTCTGCAACATCTAAATGAGCAAGTCTTCCGCAAAGATTTTTTGTCTATAGTGTTTCCCTAACAAGTTCTCGTCTAACTTTTACAATGATAAGATTAATTATCCCAACCGAATCCACAAGTAACTCGGACTAAGTTTTTGATTAATCATCTTGCTCATACGACATAAAGCACATTTGAAAGTTGACGTGTGTAGCAGGAAATATCCTTTAAAGGAGATAAAAGCGAGAACAAATAAATAATATAATAATAAACAAACAAAGTAAAGCAAAGACGAAATCTACTTTGCCATTTAAACATGATATTTCTTCCCTGTACTAGCAGCTGTTGACATTGTCTGTCTCATTCCCATTTTAACTAGGCATAATATTTTCCGGAGAGAACTGCATATTAAGACAGGCAGTTGAGCTATGTTTGCATGGCTGTCAAGAGCGAATATTAAAAGGGATCTTATTTTTGCAATTTCAGTCTGTACAAATTATGCAAAAAACCCCGATAGACAACGGAAAAAAAATTGTTACGAGGTAGACAAATATGTGAAATATAAGATTCACGTTTAGTTGTTACAGATCAACGATTTAAGCGAAATTTCTGTGCTAAAATTCTCGTGAGGTTATCAATTAGCCATTATTTCCTGAATGTAATTTTTGCTAGAGATAGAGACGACTCGAACTAATAGCATTCCTTTTTTAAATTTGACACATTTTTTAAAATATAACTTTAAATCAAACAAGAGGTCTACATATAACGACAGTGGTGAGGATTTTTAAATACAGTTGGTTGCGGAAAGCCTGTAGTAAAAAAACCTAATAAAACAACGGGATCCTAAGACAAGAGAGTCTTACAAACTTGGAAAAAGTTGGAAACTTAATAAGTGGTGGGGTGTTTACTAGACGTCAAAGGGTATGCCTCTTCAATTACGTTTCGTGATAATGGGCCAAAATCGAGCAAATTTTAATGTAAGCGAAAAAAGGATCGGTAACAAGTGCATAGAAATAAAGAGAATTCCAGTTCGATTGACATCGTCTGCAGCGACTCTTGAAGCGCACATTTTGATAAAGAAGCATAAAAGACAATTTAACATTCTTATACAAATTTAGACAATTTGAACTTAAACAATTTTTCTATGCTTTAATTTTTATTCAGGTATTGTTACAGAAGAAATATATGTGGTTTTGACCAATAATTTGAAATTGATTTTAATATTTTAAGCCATTAATATTAAAAGGAATTCTAATTTCCTTTTTAACTCTCTTAATACTAGCTCATGGCGAGGTTTAGAGTGTTAAACTTGCTTTCAGAAATTCTGCCTGAGAAAGACCCAACTTGGACTCGTTAGCTTGCTCGGAGGAAGACAGTTTGGGTACTGGAATTTTCTCGTCCCACTGAAATTATTATATTTCAAATTAAACACCCTATGAATTCTAAGCTACCTAGTTACCAATATTCCGTTACATTAATTCCAAATGCTGTAATTAACGCTATGTCCATTAAAAAGTTACTAAACCCCCATTACATGTTACCATGGAATCGAAGTTTATGGTCACGATCAACCAACATTTGTGAAACTTTCTTTAATTCTATATTGAATGTTATCTAAACAAGCATAGGTCCTTTTTATTGTATGATTTGATGTGTTTTGATGTGCTCTTTAAATACGACTTTGTTTACGTAGCTTCAATCTAAACCACGTTCATTACCACTAGTTGGTGCTGTTCTAGACTTCAAGATCTTACTTATAATGAGGGCCGCATGATAACACGGAGATTTTCTGACAGTATTGGCTGGTTTTTTGATTTTCTACTGCCATTCAAGATTGCTATTGATCACTTGTAATAAAAAATATAGGAGGCACACTAAATTTTATGAGTGTAACAAAGCAAAACACAGGGAGCCAGACATCATACGCTTTCAGATTTTTGCACTTTGTTGGCAAGGACTTGAAATGAACAAGATAGAAAGGAAACTAACAATGGTGTGAAACGAAGATTTCCCGAGCACTTCAGGCACGGACACAAAGTGGGGCTTACAGGGCTTGAGCCCCATGCAAATTTTCAATGAACTCATTATCATGTTTAATTAGGAAGTAAAAGAAGTTCTTTGCAATATACTTGCTTCTGAACTATAGTTATTTAAGTTCCTTGCAATATTTTACGTTTAACGCCAATATTGAGCATCGCATTTACAGATTTTCTCTAAAAAATCATGTGAACCATTCATCTACTATAAAAAATTGAAATTTTAGCTTCAACATTATTTTGTACAACTATTGTGCTTGTCCCAATTACCCACGCACTTATTTCAATAGTTTTCGGACTGTTTGTCAGGATTGGTCCACACTTTATCATCTCTCCTTTTCAAAATTACTCTATTTGGCGGGAGCCCCACTCCAGTTTTAAAACCTCGAGGCGAACCAATCGGATTTCGTTTTCTAAACACAATTTTCTGGCGGGAGCCCCAAGAATATTTTAAAAATTTCTGCAAACCAATCATTGATGCAGCTGAACAGGGCTTAGAAATGGCGGGAGCCCCATAATTTTTTCAAATATTTCTACAAGGCGATCAACAGTGATCTCAAAACCTGTTCTGTGTTTTTTCTTGAGCTTGGCCTGTTACAACATATTAGTTTGGCATGGTCGTTTTAAACATTTTAAGTCTTCAGCAAGACATTTTAAGTATTTTTCATTGGAAGTTTGCAAATCAAAAATCATTCACCTACTTTTTTCAGTCTTGAAGAACACTGCAATGGTTTTACCCAATTGAGAGGATAACTGTTGTAACTGGATGGATATTATTTTTTTGTTATTTCGTGTTTGAAACTATATAGTAGAAGCTTCTCCTGAAAATGAAGAAACTCTGCTTGAGGCCATACCGCAGTCAAGAGAATTTTAAGAAACTGTTTGCTTCTTAATTCAACATTGTATCTTATTTGTATGTTTTTAAATGCTTATAGTCATAATCTCCAGAAATCACAACATTTTAAAGTAATGAAAATATTATACCCAATCCATGTTGATAATGGCAAATTAGTACTCGATTATTAATACTCTGGTTGGTTCGTTGTTCGATGATTGATACCAACTTTGAACCAACTTTATCCATGGCCATCAATGTCCAAGGAACTGGCCATTTTATACACGCCAGGGAATATAAAATAAGTTTATAACCCTCCTATAATAAGAAGGGAATTCTACAACATGTTTTGTTCCAATTCAATGATAAATAGTAACTGCAAGGGTATTTTCTGGTAATCTGAAGAGCGTGACCATGCAAAGCTTCCTAGAGACCACGCCCCCAGAGCCCCAATTTTCAGCCCCGTCTTCAACTATCCTTGGATCCCCACCTGCTCTTGAGAAGAAAAACGGTATTTCAACAAAGATATAAGCAACTGATCGACTTAGGTGAAAAATCTGTTAATGTGTGTACTTTGAGAACAAAACTGGTTTAGAACTTAAGTCAACCTGCATACAGAGCCCCAGAGGGACATCCCCTTCGTTCAACATTTTGGTCTGGAGTAAAGCAAGGATGTATCTTGTCTCCCTTCCTTTTCCTCCTTGTTATCAATTTTGTTTGAAAAGAAGCTTGAGGGATGAGACATTCGGTTTGCCATGGGGAAGTCAGCAGTTATGTGACCTCAACTTCGCAGATGATCAACACACTCAATCACCATGCACTCAAAGCAGGTTTGCGCATCAGCGACAGTAAAATCAAGACAATGAGCATTGCAACACCAAATCCAGTGAGCATCACACTCAACTACTCGCAATTAGAAGATGTCACTCGGTCTACCTACTTAGGCAGCATTATCTCAGCATTAGCATGGCGAATCTGCGGTTGACGTCAACGTCCGAATAGGAAAGGCAACAGGTGTACTCAGACGTCTTAACCGTGTGTGGAACTGGAACCTTATCAGCATTGAGACGAAAATCAAGCTGTATCTGTCAATCGTCATCCCTAGAGCAATAAACGCCACCAAAACTTGGAAATGTGCTGCAAGCATCTCGCATCAGTTAGACGCTTTCCATCGACAATGCCCGAGGAAAATAATGAAAGTATGGTGGAGAGACCATGTGACCATAGAAAGTGTGTTGAGACGAGCCAAAGTGAGACCATTAAGTGCTATTGTTGCCGAAAGACACCTGCGCCTGGCTGGTCATGTGCTTCGTATGCCCGTCTCTCGCCATGCCTATACTGCCTTTGATTGGATCCCAGTTGATGGTAGACGAAGGAAAGGATGGCCACGCATCACCTGCCGCAGTAACTCCAGGAATGACCTGCGTAACATGGGAATCCAGTGGACGGAAGCCAAGGTCAAAGCTTCAGATAGAGCCGGATGGAAAATATTGGCTGCCTTATACTCCGGACCGAGTCGGTGGAAGCAAGTCTAACTAATACAATTTAATTATGTAATTGACTGCTTCAGTTCCTGATATATAGGACATTTAGTCCAAACAGAGAGAGAAAGTGAAGAGGAGATTGGCAGAAAGAAAAGAAAAGAAAGAACAAATCGAAGTTAGAGAAGCGGAAAGAATAAAATGGACGGAGAGACAGTTGACAATGGGATGGGCGGATAAATGGATGTGTTGATGGTCGATTCTATGCCTCCAAAATATCATGATCTTCTTTTACTCTGAAGTCAAAATCATCAATAGAAAACTGACACAAAGGCGATTGTGTGGAGGCTTAACAAGGAGAATTTCGTTGCACTGAGTTCTCCTGACGTATCGAAACAAAATTAAACTTTTATCAGTATGAACTGCTTTCAGTTATCTTCTCTAACTCAGCTGTTGATAATGGGTAAAAGAACAGTGGGTGGTTACAGATTACAATTTTCGCACCGGAACATATTTACCTTCATTGGTGTGGGTGAAAGTCACGGTTGTCATTTGAAATCGGGTAGTTGAATAAGGGTAAATAATAAACGACTGGGCATCAGTGGGCAAAGTTCATACAATAATACAAAGAAATGTGAACCTTGACCAACGTTTTGACCAAAAAATCAAGTTACTACTTTGACAACTATGTATACCAAGTATTCTTTTTCAGTGGTGATTTGTGGACACCAGGCTATCTCTGTTGATATCATTATTGTGGTTTAATTCCCCATTCTCAAGAGGCATGCTGCAAAAGACACAAAGACGTCGGGTTTCCAAACGACAACAGTTTCTTTATTTGTACAAGTTTATGGGACTTGGTTGAAATTGAATTCTTAGCTATGAAACAGGCAACCGCTTTTGACCTGGGGTTCCATTCCCGATCAAGATACTCTAATATGTTGGCTAGTAAGTAAAATATATTTCCCAGAGCTCTCATTTGCTTTTATCTTCCTTCAACATGCGTTATCTGGTGATTAATAAATGGCTCAAACGACAGGAAGTTAAGAATTGCGAAACAAATATTTACCCCAGCTCATTAAAGCACCAAGACGTACTTTGTATTCTATGATGTCTGTTATGAGCAGTTCCATCAAAAGGACATGAACAACAGTAGGTTTCGTTGTCATCCAAATAAACAAAAACTTCACCACGTCCCTTGCTTTGATAGGGACGCCATTGCACGAGTTTCAGGTTATGATTCATCTTCAGGGATTGAATTCTGTGTGTTTGGCCCAATTCTTACGCGATTTCTTTGTTCCTTAAACAATAAGCTATATCCCAACCTTGAACACCTATTGAAATGGCTCTTGTGATTTTTGAAAAGCCTTTACGTAAGCGGCTATTCAAACCTCCGTAACTTCTCATTATCCGTACATCAATCAGCGACTCTAACTGAAGTTCCACAATAATAAAAATAGACGTTGTGAATTCCTTGTCACGTTTGCAAAACTAGCTAACAAACTGACTTCAACAAAACTCTACATCTCGAAAAGCCATTTCCTTATTCGCTAACGGCAACTTCAAATACTCTAATTACAGCACAAAGTCCTTACTTAAAGTAAAAGAAAGTTCCTACCTTAGCTGTATAACAAAGCTAACTCAGAGCAAGGTCCCATGTGAGTGAAATCTTTCAGATTTTCATATTTACTGGCTTTGAATTTGGCGCCAAAGAGCTTGAGTTCAACCATCAACTTTTTGTTTCGATGACGAAAGTTTCCATGAATTGCACTTCTATTGTCACGTAGTGTTTGGCCTTTGTCCTCTCCTACTGACCTCAATGAGTTCAGAATTCGCATTATGAGGGATATTAATAGCAAAGAGATGATGTTTATCCATGCGTTACAATACCAGTGACGATAACACAGATCTTTAATGACATATCAAGCATTGTTCTTAATTACTTTTCTCCTTTTCACGTTTCAGGTACTACTCGACGTCATCGATGATAAAGTTTAAAAACGCAGTTCTCTAAGCATCAGGTCTTAGTTGTGACATTCAAACGTTGTGAGAAACACTCTCTGGGAATTGAAAGGCGGGCCTAACACTTTGATTTCAAGGAAAGGTAATCTAGCCCTTGCAATTACACAGGCCAAGTCGAGATGCCAAAGTCGTTTCTTGTAAAGAGAAAATGTTGCAGAGGTCAATGCGATGGAGAAAAACCAGCTTCATCTCCAAAGTTGGAAATCGAAACTGTTAATACTTCCAGTACGAAAGGAATTGACGGGATACAGAATAAAAAAATTCCAGTTATAAAATACTCCAGCACAAAGAATGAAAGACCAGAAAATGAACAATCTAATCAATCTACGGAGAGACCATTTTCATATCGATATCCAATCGTGGATGTTAGCAGCCCAACTGAAGAAGTCGCTGTTCCATCAGGTAAGGAAGAGCCTCCGCCTTTATCTTGCGACTTAAATAAACTAAGTATTTTTATAGAAGTAGCATAAATAACATTTTACGCTTAATTTGCACGCTAATTGCAACTTAGTTTTAAGTATTCTTTGTAACCAGCAAGAGATCAGAATGTCTTTACATTTTTCACCGCAGGTTTGATTTATTTGGGGAGCTTCTTATCCTAGTATATTAATTGCGCTTTATATCGTATGCGTACTGATATTTAGATCTTATGACTTTGACTTACATGTGCAAACTTCGATAACTTTAACTAGGAACGTTACCCTTCCGTGACTAGTAAGATGCTTGATCACTTGAGATATGCACTTTACATAGTGGTCTCTTACTGACGATATCCTTCCTATACACGCTTAGCTATGCGTCAGCTGAGATTGCATCATTCGGCTGTCAGCTGTATTGACGGATATGGCCCCTTTACATAGGAGATAAAATCGTCCTTAGCTCGATCCAATTCATTCTCACCAAGTTCGGTGGAGCAAAATCCACCGAAATTTATAGTCTACTTTAGGTAACCAACAAAAAAATAGGACTTAAAACCAGTTACTCAACCTTCTACACAGTTGGCAGTCCGTCTAGCAATGTAAAGGATAAGTCTGTGAATTCTTTCCTAAAACTGCTCATTAATTTTCGCATGATTTACGACAACGATTATAATACTGTTTATTACTTTACATCGTCCATTTAGCTAAAAATGAAGCTGACGTAAATTTTCTTGTACCCTGCAAAGGCATAATTCAGTCTGAGATTTAAGGGTAGCTTTATATTTCCTTTTCAAATTCTGCAAATCAATAGCAATTGAAATGCTTATCAATGGAATTTTGCAGTGAGTAGTACTCATCGTGGCAGACGTCAAATTGCATAACAAAAGAGTGTAGTTTGTAAGTGCATCGCCTAACAGCACAATTGACATTTCGTAATTTGACCTTTGACTTTAATCAAATTCTTAGTGAAATTTGTGTCCTTATCATCTCTGTTTGTTGCATTGGTTGTTCCTCAAAATGCGGTGTACTTTGTATAGTGTGAATGCGCTTAATATCTGCCGTCGAGAGCCTCAAGAAATGTTCGCAAACTCTCTACTTTTCTTGGCTGTCCGTTAACAAACTTATGATTATTCGTTCTTGCAAAGTGGCTGGCACTTGTATCATAGTGTATAGACAGGTTCTGTTCGAAAACGAGCATATTTCGCTTTTCTAGAGACAGAAGTCGCCCTATGTGGGTCATTGTCAGAGGCCACTGACAATAACACAAAGACAACTGGCTCAAACATGGTATACCTTGATATTAAAACCTGATAACTCGGAACTGGATTCGACATCGCAGGTCACGTGGTATTTGTTGAGTAAGTCACCGCAAATCCCCTAAAGACAGTCCAACGGTCATTCCAGTGTAATAAGTTGAATCCCCTAGATTTCTGGTGTTCTATGCGTTATTTAAGAGTTCTTCCTCGGGCATTTCTAACCGAATGTTTTCTTTTTTGTTCACTATAGTGACCTATGAAGATCTCCTTTGGCAGAGATACTTCCTCTGTGCCAGTGAGCTAGTACGTAGGAACTTGTGTTTGAGGCGGGATAATGATGCCACTCCATCGTATGAACCACCACCTAAAAGTCCGTCCAGCTCAATAGAATCGCCTCTTTCTCCTGCTTCCTGTTCGTCAACGGATGTAACAAGGGAGGAGTACGAGCCGCCTGTCACGCATCGGTCTTACGAGCCCTATGCGACCTCATCATCACTGAGACCCACACCCTACGTTGAACACGATGAAGATCAAATATGGCAGCGATGCCCCTCTCCAGTTTTCCCGTATTTTCCTTGCACTTTGAAAAGAAGAGAAGAAACTGCTGAAACTATACCTAAGCATACATGCAAGGATTGTGGCAAATCGTTCATGCGCGCTTCGAGTTTATCGAACCATAAGCTAATACACAAAAACGTTAAGGCATTTCACTGCGACAAATGTGGTATGAGTTTCCTAAGAAAATCTGATCTTGGAAAGCACATTGTCACACACACAGGCGTCAAGCCGTATGTATGTGATATTTGCTACAAGCGATTTAGTCAGTCGTCAAATATGCTCACACACAGACGCAGACACACTGGAACAAGACCGTATTCATGCCGACAATGTGGAAAGTCGTTTTATCGCAAGGTTGATGTCCGTAGGCACTCGAGAATTCATCTATGAGTGTTGTCTTGTGTAATGTTGTGTTGATGTAAATACAATAAATTAGACGATTTAGAAGGATTGGATAACGAGATTCAATATTTCAAATGGACCTCTCAAAGTGAATGAAGTAAATTTTAGAAAGGTGTAACCTTTTTTACTTTGGTTATACAAGTGTACATAGCGCAATTGCATATGTTAATAACTCTACAATAAAGAGTAATGAAGTTTACCATTTCTTTCTGCTATTAAGATTTAAGCTCCTACTATCACGGTGGAGTCTCTATTTGGTACTAAATATTGGTCTGTTTTGCGCGAAAACATGCGCTTTACAGGAATGCTTGGCGCTAAACAGGAATACTCGGTCAATGCTTTACAGGAATACGCTGCTCCTTACTCGACGCTATACAGAATTCCTCGGCGGCATGCAAGAAAATGAGGCGCTTTACAAGAATACGTGGCTCTTTACAGGAATACTCGGCGTTATCTAGGAATACTCAAGGACTACACGTCGCATTACAAGAATACGCGGCACTATGGAGGAATACACGGGGTTTTACCGGAATTCTCAGCGAATCAAAACTTGCGAAGAAAATTATTTCCTAGGAATAGCGCAGTCAAAAGATGCATGATATCTCCAGGGTTTGCACGTTTGTGACAGCTATTGAAGTAGCTGCCTTCTTCAATGTTCGTTTTGTTAATACCTATAGCAAGCAATTTGGTGGAAATTTTTTGTAACATTTTGAAACTAAGCAAGGCGCTGTTTACAACATTAAAGAAAACTTTGCCTTTGGTTAGTCAAGGATCAAGTTTTTCGGCCTCCATTGGTACAAAACTCTGTAAGTATATATCCGCGTGTTACAGATCAACCGTTTTGTGAAAAACAGGATAAAATTATATGGAATAATAATGGAAAGTAAAGGACGTGCTCAAGAAAGAACTGCAATATTAAGTAAACAATTAAAAACCCCGAAAACAACGATGATGTCAGCATGTTCTAGCTTATCAATAGACTCATCAATAGACTTGTGATTGCTGATCAGTTTTGAATCATACTGCGCGTGGGTTTCGTTTTATTTGTTGTTGAATGCTACTGAAAAATTAACTGTTTGGTATCCTACGCTGAAAACATAGCGGGGGTAGACAGGAAGATCATTGCAAGTATTTTATGTTCTTAAAAACACGGAGATGGTGAGCTATGTTGTATACAGATGGGGCTCATTACTTTGCACACTATCACCTACCTCCTCCTTATTATTCAGCAAATTTAAATAAAGCTTTGGAAAATGTCTAACAAGTTTTCTCTATGAGGAATTTCGGCAGCCAACGTTTAATTTTTTTAATGTGATGAATGTGACCTGATTTATCTACTAATTTACAATTGAAATCGGGCATCTCGCTGAATGAAACGAGACCACAGAACATTCGTAGGTGGAGAATCTACTCTTCACACATTCGACTTGCAAATGTGACACACTTGCAAACAGAATGCATGCTATAAGGCGCCTGTCCTCTAAACGATATTTTTCAACTATGTGTTTGGGTTGCTTCTGAAATCTGATTGGCTTATATTTAGACGGTCGCAAAGGACACGACGACAAGTTAAAACTTTTACACAAAAATCGTTGCGAATTTTGACGACGATCGTCCAAAAAATCGTCTATTGAGGATGAGCCACTCGACTGGCGTGCTCGAAGGGAGTAAACACGAATCAACCTAAAAAATTCCTATGACTGATGTGTTAATGTAATATACGTAAAAAATCAAATAATATGGTGAAGAAATCGAAGAAGAATTCCGGTACTAATATGAGATACGCTGGTCAATTTGGCTACCGTAAGATACCAGCCAATACAACAAAAATGAAAATCAGTTTTGATGAAAAGGGTTAAAATCATCTGAGTGCTGTAAATTTTTCTTAGGCAAAACAAGCGAAGATGTGGATAGATAGATGGATCGATGGATGATTGGACGGACTGACGAACAGACAGACAATCTGACTGGTGGCTGGATGGTAAATTAGATAACCTGATGGCCACCTGGCAGGTTTACTAGGTAAATAGAACAACGGAGGAATGGATAGATGGATGGAGAATGTGACTGAAGGAAAGACTGGCAAGCAGGTAAGCATATAGACTTAACTAAAGCTCATTTTTGTTTCATTTAAGGAAGAATTACCAGAAACATAAAGTGGTATGTTAATTTCTCCATATCTTAGTTTAAAAATTATTGTATTTTGTTTTTGAATACAACAATTTACGCAAAGCTTCTCGTGCTGGTTTCTCTTCACGAAGTTTGAGTCATCCCTTTATCACAGAAATCAAAGCAAACAAGCTTTGTATGTTGTACCCCCATTGATGTTCACGTAAAATAGCCCTACGTCACCTCTTGTCTGAGCCTGGATAGGGGGCGTTTCTCAGTAGTTTGCCGGCGTCGAAGGCCGAAGACTGATTACATTTTTAATGTCAAACCCTTGCTGTGAGATACAATCTCTTGATTTAGATAGAGACATCTTACAACGTAATCATTGCTTAAAATACCTTTTCAGTAAGATATTTGTATTCATTTACCTATGCAGAAAGATGTAGCAAACATTATCTAAAGTTGACTTCATAAAGTCAATGATGACTAAAAAAAGAGATAAATATATGGCTTAATTTATGCGTGATGTTTCGATTATGTTATTTAATACTTCACGATAACCATACCCCCCGCAGAGGAGTATGCGTATCCCGGAGTTACTGTGTCTACCACTGAACGCAATGGATGCGATAGTTCTCTCACTTTGATTCGACTTTTCCTTAGCTCGTCAAATTCGAAAGAAGGCGGCAAATCATGGTAAGGGAAGTTTTTATCACTTGATATTAAACCTTGCTTGCACAGACAGGGTGTATTTTTGTTGACATTAGCTAACGTATCTACATTCTATTTTGTACCATGATGTATTTATAATCTCAGTCATCTTAAAAGAAAAATCGCCCACACACTTTACCAATGTCTATTATGCTTTCCATATCATACAATGTACAAACCCTGCTGAAATAAATAGAGCCTTTATGTTCTACACAAAGCAATCACGTAGATAACTCCAACTGAAGTTGGTATCATAGCTTTAAATTTTGATACGGTCATTTGTTAAACTTTACCTTGAGCCAATTTCATTCGACTTTCAGATAAGAGTGCAAAGGTCAATGGTCTGATGTCTGAAGATTAAACTGAGTCAGGATTTGTATCTTGGACAAATAAATGAGAGTTGAGAAGATTGTGATATCGAGAGTGTTCAAAGAAATATTTTCAAATTGAGATATTGTTGCACAAAAAGTAAAATTGTAGGACTTCTGTTCTGAAAATCGACAGGCTAACATCAAGTAAACATCAAATTTCATGAACCCAGCATTCAGTTGTAGCTTCCAGATTAAAAAAAACATTTCAGAGAAGTCCAGTGAATTTTGTTCTTAAATTGTATGTTAGATGGGTTCAGTGCCCATATTGCTTCCTATGAATTTTTTGAAACTGTGGAACGGCATGTGTAGTTTACTGTCGTAGTTGCTTCTTTTTCTTGTTTGAGATTAACTGTTTTATTACATACAATTTTTTCTACTAAGCCACACTCTATTACCTAAGGGCGTTTTCCGTGCTGATGAGCTTTATCAATTGTCGCTTTGTATCATTGAAAGTTTATGTTCAATAAGTAGTCGAGATATGAAGGGTTTGGTATAAGCATGTCAGACGCAGGCCGGCTCGTGAGCCAGCTCGGACTTTGAAGCTATAAATAACATGGCCTTTGTGGACTTTAAAGTCTTACACAAATTTAAGCTCAAATTTCCGCAGCTGCTAAAGCATCGATAAAAAAGTTCATGAGTATGCGTCCGATACTTTTAAAATTATTTTCTGAATTTTTTTGTTTATTGTTTACTTCTTTGGCACTAATTTGACTCATTCGAAATTTAAATGTAAACATTTCGCAACCTTTTCTGATTCGTAGGTACATTTTTCGGATTTTCTGATAGTCATGACTTTATCATTTTCGAAGGGATTCAGGAGCTTATGCAGTCTGTCCAACAAATGAACTATTCAGTATGACATGAGAATGCATAGTGTGGCTTGTAAAAAATATATTATGAAGTTACATTAATCTTTTATAATTAACCGTTTAATTTACAGTCTTTAAATGATATTGCTGAGAAGAAACTATAGTCAGACTTGTTTTTTCGTCTTGATTTATTAAAGCTGCGAACTTGGTCTATAGGATTGGTGCAAAGGTTTTCGGAAATTGA
Organism: Chironex yamaguchii; assembly: GCA_024741275.1. NCBI lineage: Eukaryota > Metazoa > Cnidaria > Cubozoa > Chirodropida > Chirodropidae > Chironex > Chironex yamaguchii. Next base: position 33,190 of record JANTCA010002901.1, on the reverse strand, counting down.
TTAAATTCTCTGAAAGGGAAGTACGGAGCTCTAATACTGAACGACAGACATCCTGAGTTGATGACACTGAAAACCTTGCAAATGCTCTCGGAGACACTGAAACATATAAAAAAACCCATGGAGCTCATCCATTGTAATGAAATTGACTTTCATAAAACGACTTTAAAGGCTAGGATCAGGAAACGTTTTCGTAAATATTCTTGGATACCAAACATCCTTGACACATTGCACAGCAGATTAAATGTTTCGATATCTTTAACTTTCACTGCATACATAACAGTGGATACCATGATATAGATTAAAGCAAGAAAAGATAACTGAATAATTATATGGATTGCATAATAGATGGATGAATGGATGAATTTGATGCATAGAAAGATGCATAGATAGATAGATAGATAGATAGATAGATAGATAGATAGATAGATAGATAGATAGATGGAAAGAAAGAAAGATAGATAGATAGATAGATAGATAGATAGATAGATGGAAAGAAAGAAAGAAAGATAGATAGATAGATAGATAGATAGATAAATAGATAGATAGATAGATAGATAGATAGATACATTGACTGATTGATTGATTGATAGATGGATTGATGTCTGAAGGGATGGATGGATGGATTCCATAGACGAATGGATGGATAGAAAGATTAAATGAATGGATGGGCGCATGGAGCGATGGATAGATGCGAGGAGAGATGGATAAATGGATAGATGGACAGACTGATGTCTGAATTACGTGATGTTCATTTTGCATAAATTTTCTCTTAAGTTAATTAATTAATTGAATTATTAACATTTACTAGGTTTAATAGGCAGAATGATTTGTTTAGACTGTCTAGCTTATCCTGCTCTTGACACCCTGCATGGCAGCACTTGAGAAGAATGCATGTCCAACTTTCACTCCAATCCATACTCTAATCACACATTCTCGATTAGTAGGTCATAGTCAAACCGGTACACGTGTTTATTACTTCTGTGCAATGGCGTGGCCACAGGGAGTGAAGTGGGATCAAGTGCCAGCACGCAAATAAAAAAGGATGGTCCTTAAGATTTCTTTGAAATAGAAGAGACAGTGTATAGTGCAGGTAGGGTAAGAATTGTTCCCAGAAACACCAGAGGAAGATGAGGCAATTGAAATTCGTAATGGTAATTTTGTATTTTCTCGCATAAGGTTGTTTAAAATAATAGAGACAGGAAATATATAAAAAGGATAGTATTACAAAACTGCTTACGTAAACGTATATGCACGTATCAGCTCATATTTAATAAGAATGTTTTAAAACTGTCAAATTTTCTATTTTTTGGCATTAAGCGCTGATAAATATGCCTGCTAAGCCAAAGTAAAGATGTCTTTTTAAAATTTTCTTTCTCTAAGCGTTATATTTTATAGAATAACTGTCACCAAATTAACAAAGTTCCCTATCGCAAGTAACAAGCATCACATTGGGATTTGCATTCGAAGCCAAAGTAAAAGGCGTGAGCCCAAATATTTTCTTGGGGAGTTCACAGATCCCTCATTGTCCCCCTCTTCCCCCCACACTTCATTTACCCTGGCTACTGTGCGTACGGGTTTTGAGGTGTTGGTGTTAAAGACGTTTGCCCCTTTTTGCCACTCCCGAAGAACTGAAATGTGTTTAGATAGTAATGTCTTGTTACTCTCTATCAGGGTTTTGGGATTTGACGTTCGTTTATGCAGTGATCAATTATCCCCCCTCCCTTGGAATGAGTCTCTCTTTATTACTTTTCCGACTTCATAATCCCAACTCCCTTTTCTCGAGACCTTAAAGACACCTACGGCCAGGGGGGATATTATTTATATCTATACTGTCAAATAATTTCCAAAGAGACAATCCTCTCTCAATGAAGTTTATAACAAGATTAAACTATTTTATTTTCAGTTAAGCACGGAAATAGTTACACAACAGATACCAAGTTTATCGCTGCCATCGTCACAATCAGATCACTCACGTAGTTTCGTTACGAACGTCAGTAGACCGCTGTTGGAAAGCAGTCCTTAATTTGCAAGTAATGGTTACGTAGCAACAACTTTCCATTTCGTGGGCCACATAGTAAGGCAACTACTGACGACAAACCATAGAATTAAGAAACAACACGTTTAATCTCCTATAGCGAAGGTTTGAAAACGTTGTATTATAAAAGGTGACAGGAGGAGTAATCTGCAATGAATGATGTCGAAATTCATTGTCTGGTCTGTTGATCTTAGTTTATTTGACGTAAACGAAACATCTCATTAAATATTGACTGAGTGCGTTGGTTTCTGCGTCAGTGGAATGTCTTGTTATGAAAGGACTTTCTAAGACGTCTTAATGGATGGAAATAAATGATGGAATTTCAAACTTCTGCTTCTTTCTCATCCATATGGTTGTACTAACGATCAAGATCGATGTTAGAGGGCGTGGCATTGATAGGAGTGTCTATCTCTTTCATCTAAATATCCAAGCAAAACACAACACAAATGAGGTGTTTGGCATATCCAATCATCGATATTCACAGACGACGATGCAGAGGAATGACGGAGAGAATAAGAATTTGTGAAAAGCTGAAACCAGTAGCGGCGCCACAGGGGGCTGGGGGAAGGCGTCCCCAAATTGTTACCGAAGTTGATTTTCGAATTGGTCGAAATCTGAAGAAAAATATTTCAGGGAGGGGTGAATTTGTTGCCACGTCTCGTTTGTGGTGCAGAAACCTGCCTAATGACATAGGTGTAAGATCACAATCATTTGCACTAAGATTTCAATGTGAAGCTTCTGTCATAAACAATACAATCGCGTGTCTTTGATCAGCAGGTTTTATTTAAACCAATAAGTAACAGTTATCCATCGTAATTATAATTACCCTTTAAGGCTGTTATGCAATCATTTAACAATTATTGTTCAGCATCGCAGTCTAATATGGAAAAAATTCAAGCAAAAAATAGTATTGCAACCCGGCCTTTAGAAATCAGATGTTTTAATGTTGATAAACTTTTGGTTTATTGTTTACCTGCTGAATACAGTTAGTTGTCAAAATAAATTTATTGGTATTCTAATTATGGCCCCTTTCAGAAACCTGATTGATTCAACTCGTAACACGCGCGACTTCAAAATCACATCTAACCTGTTTTCGATCCTGTATGTATCTACTCGTCTTGTATGTACAACAACATCAGACAATCTTGATACTTCCAGTTTGGCTGATGTGATTGTTGATGTATTGAGCCTGTTCAAGCTTCCATTGAAGGGTCCTGTTGGCAAAGGCTTCGAATGCACTTCAAATATGTCTGGGAAAGATGAGGATGTTGAACAGTACTTGACAGATGCTGGGGCCAAATTTTCTGTAAATTTTCATTGTTTCGCTCAATCTTGTCTTGTATGAGTATAATGTAGAAGACGTTCGTTCAATCAATGTAATCTTTGAAACTATAGTAGATATTAACTGGTTCATGGGAGGGTTGCTGAAATGACACAAGGTCTATGAAGATCATTTAAAAGCAAAATGGTATCACTTTGGGGAAAGTTGTATTGTATGCAGTGGCGGCTGGTGCCGGGGGGCACCATGGGCATTGCCCCACCATTCAAAGGCAGAGAAGGTCCCCCATATCCAATTTTTTTCTGAATTGACAAATTTTGTCACTCCTAGTCATATTCAGGAACGACCTTCCGTGATTTTCCATTGTCTTTCTCTGCAACGTTAACTGTCAACCCATTTCCAGAGTTATCTGAGGGTTGACTTGAAGCAGATCACAGGGCTGCATTCTACTTTTTCTGTAGTGTTTGACCATGAACAGCAAGGGCAAGATAAAATTCGCCCAAGATTTTGGCATCTGGGCATGCGTAGTTCATACTGACTGTCGGCGACATCAGACGATTTTCCCTCATTTCCGGGGCAAAATTGAATCTGCCCGTTATCTCAAGAAATCATAGGGAACGTTGTGTGCAAAACGTTCAGCTCGGTGTCGTTTTGAAAACCTATCAGAGCTATCGCCCCACTCAAGCAAATTTGCACCAGCCGCCACTGATTGTATGCCTTTTCTGACACAAGATCGTCTGCCTAATCTTCCCACTTGGAAGTGATCATGAAATATCCTGCTCTATTGCACAATTAAAATTGTTGCTACCTTGCTTGTAACAGTGGTATCGCGTGAACGAACACATAGTAAAGTTAAAATTATCAATAATTATTTGAAGGCTGCTATGTCACAGTTCAAGTAAGTGCCGAGCGTGATATTGCAGACAGTATTGACTGTTAGACGTTTTTAAGGTAACCAATTATAGGAAGCTCCTTCTATGAGTAGTCAGTAAAAAATGTGGAAAGCTTTCGTTTCCTGTATATGTTGAACCTTTATATTCATACACTGATTGTCAGTATGTATCGTTGCTTGCACCTTTTTGTTTCAGATCTCTATTTCAAATGTTTGACTGCATCAATTCTCAATCTTTGAAAGAAGTGAAAATCATAATCTATCACCAAGTAGGGCATTTGCTAGAGCATAAAGGGAGCTTCCTGTCAATAAAATGGGTGTTGCTCTAAAAACGTGACCCCCTCCTTTAGTTCCTCCACATCTTTGCAGCTGACACCACCACTGGCTGAAGCGAGATGCTACCAGTCGAAAACTCCATTGGCTGGAATCAGTTAATTTGGTGGTAACCAAGAGGGAACAGGTAACCGTTTGGGGATGGGAACCGTTTTTTATCTCAGCTTATGATGGTGGCTTCTTCATAGACATCCCTCTTTCTGGTTCAAACTAGCTGCGATAACCGTACAATAGCCCAGGCAAAACAAATGCTTCCAAATATTGTTGTTCAGGTTTTAAATTGCCAATCATTGTGGTCCCATTAGGAACCAAAGAATATGGGTGAATTTTGTGTTTGGTTCCAATGAGTCCCCATAATATAAGATACAATCGCCTTATCAAATATGTGTGCACGACTTTATTTACAGCCATACTCCAGCCACTTAAGATATCATCCAATTGTCTTTTAGTGACTTGTAGTCTGCAATCCCTCAGGTTCACCTCTTTTCCTCTCTTGACTATCACAAATGACATTCCATGTGGGAACTAAACAATTGTAGATTGATTTTCAGAAAAGGTATTTCTATAATTTCCCAATTTTTAGCCTTTTGCTAAAGGTGCTACAATTTGTAATTTTCCAAGTGCTAGTTTCTTATAGACCAGTTTCTTAAAAAATGTGTATTTTCCCATTAAGAGATTACTAGCCATTTAGCCTTTTTTAAGCATTACCAATTGTCTCTTTAAATTTGGTAAAGCCAAGTATGTTCCACTTTAATTGCAAAGACCTGGAATCGCCCACCTTACGCTGCAGCTAGGCTGTCTGTCCTCTTCGACGCGGGAATTTAAATATCAAAGTAAGAAATTTAGAATTTTAATTCAGAGAAGCTAGTACTCAACATATTTCCGAGACCACTAGTACTGCTGATTTTTACTTATGCACAGTTCACATATGAAATACATTGCATAGCGAATACTACATAAGACATTAGAGAATGTTTTTAGTGTGGAGAGACAAGATGCTATATTACGTCTAGATCTAATACGTACTATATAAGATTTTAATCTTCTATGAGACATTTTGGTTAAACCTTTGAACTGAGGGGAGGTGCCAGTCTTTGGAGTGATAGACGTGTCTTTGCAAAGACACTAACTGCCCATAAGCAAGCACTAGCATTACAAAAACTATTTTGTAAATGTTTGCAGGAAGCATTGGTCTAAGTAAAGGTATAGAAGCACAAGTCGGGTTGGCTTCCACCTGCTACATTTAATGTGTTGCGGGACTGGCCATCTGAAGTTATTGGGGGCGTATAACCTTGAATTCTCTTTGCTGGCTACATGTTTCACTTACGGTGCAAAGTTTGTGTTGGTTTAATGTAAATGGAAAGACGTCCTAAGACTTGTGATTGCTTCACTTTCTTGTACCAGCTTTTGGATGCAAGTAGTTTTCAAGATCCAGCAAACGCGTTAGCACGGGGAACTGCTTAAAATCCTAACTTGTAATAGGTGCTCGCAAAAGGACTGTTGACAACAGCAATATATTGAATATCTTTGCATCAAAAGAAAACCCTTCCGTATCGGTAAATTCGATTACTCTGTCCACAATAACAAGCAAAGCAACTTCTAATGCAAATTGTTTTTACACATTTGCCTCTGTATTGAGTTGCTCTCTGAGAATGAAGAATAGCTTTGATATTAATTAAAAGTCAATGGCTGAGCATTTGAACTTCATGAACTTGGATTTAAAGACATTAAATTTGTGGATTTTGGATATCATGGCCTGGACCGTCGTCCAAAAGTGTAACTTTACGTGTGAGTAGAGGTGTTAAATTTCTATAATTCCAGGAAATTAAAAAATTTGTTCAGATAGACGCTATCTTGTAGGTCCCCTTGACATAATGCAGAAATGTCTCGCTTAGACAGCTAGCAGGTCCATAACAATTCTTCCATTTTCTTCGTTCTTAATTCAGGCTATATCTCAGGCTTACTAATTTTAATTGGATTCTGTATGTACGATACCCGAGAATCTAATTGAGTTGCAAACATGATCTCATATCCAATTTTCACTCCAACAAACGCAGGAATTTAGAAACTGTTACCATTGAATTACCTCCACGATAGTCGAATCTTTCTTTTAACCCTTCACCAATACTCTTACTTTATGGATCTTTCTTAACTTCATCTCCAAACCTTCCTTTCCTCCTTTCAGGTGTTATAGAAGCCCCAGTCTCTATTAATTTACGTAGCATCATACATGACAAGTACGCAAGGTCATGGCCTAAAAACTTCAAAAATTATAGTTTACAGCAATCAAAAGAAACATATCTCTTCTTTCTGATATCAAAGTGTTGGTTAATCAATAAAAGTTCTTTAAGTTGATGCGAAACATTTTAACAATCTCTTCGTCAACAATCTTGTAAAGTGTGGTATATCTTTCATGAACTTTCTTCAGATGGACACATCGGGGCTGTTCAACTGCTTTCATTTTTATATTTGTAGGACTTTAGTGACCAGCTTTGGTTTACCAACAAAGTGAAATTTGCAATTTGAGTCAACCTTAGCATTGAAAACTTCGTTTAGCTCCTTGTAAAACGGATAAAGCGAACTGAAAGACACGGTTCTATTGATATGCTAGACAAATATAAATTGCAGCATTTTCTTTTCACTTGTAACGGAAGCTGGTTATCAAAGATAACGTTTTTCAGTATAGTTAAATATAACATGGATTTCGCAAACCAGTCTACGATTGATTCTGTATGGAATTCGGAAGAGCTGGACTGAAGAAGAAGGACAATGCTGCATTCAAGTAACCCAATAGTTTCGACGTCAAATTGCGCAACCCCACTTGAGTTAGAGCTGATCTATTAAAAAACAATGTCCAATGACGGCAATGGCATTTAATTGAGACGCAATATTCATGCACACATCGCAACCGTACTGTAGCTTCTACTTTGAACGTGACATCGACACACGGGACAGATGTTCGTCTGCACTCTGTCCGGAAAGATGAAGAGACAAAAGCACTTAATGCCAGTAAAGAATAAGCTTGAGACATCCAAGGTTTTAGGTATTCACATTTGTGTTCATCAAAATTCAAAGATTGATGGACAATCTACTTCCTTTGTACTTTTTGACGTAATGCAAAAGAAACGACACATTCCTGAAATTAATTCACATCCATTCATGTTGCTTAATTAGAGGGGAAAATGGCTTTCGTAAGGAAAAATAATGTCATGCCTCCATTACGTTTTGGAAGCTTTTAGCCGCTCCTTGATTTTTGTGATAATGATGGCATTGCTGGTAAAGAGATCACAGTGCGCGACCTCGACTCAAAGTTTTAAATCTGTGATTAGAATGTTCTGTTAAACGTATATAAAAAAATGCTGTAGAATCTCAAACTGAAATGCAAAGTGGTATTACACTGATCAGAGAACCTTGAATGGTATTGGTGAAATCAGCAATTAAAATCTTAGTGGGTCCTATAACTACAGTGAAATTTACATGCCAATAGAGGCAGTGTATACGTCTTATGGAGGCAGTAGTATGGCCACGAAGGGTACGTAGGGGCAATTGTACCCTTGGCAAAAGATAGTCTTCAGGATTGCTTTAAAATCCAACTAGAAAATAGGTGGTACAGGTATCGTAAGAATCGTTCTCAAAATACTAATAGAAGATGACGTTACTGAAAACCGTGATGCCAAGTTTTCATATCCTCATTTCTCTTTTCCGCATGGTCATAACATCTCAAAATTCGTTTTATGGAGATAATGTGAATGTTTGTTTTTCAATAAACTTTTAGATTCTTAATTAAACCCTTTCTGGGGACCTTTACCGACACACTACTCCAAAAAGACTGATGTTCTCTGCCAACGCCAATGCTTCTGTCAGAGAACATTTAAGCTAAGATATAATGCAATTCTGAGAGAACGCGACCATATAACATTTTTGAAAATTTAATACCTGAAAAAATCAGACCTAAGTTGATTAGATTTCTTCAACCCAGACAGATCGTAAATGAAGAAGAATTGGATCCAAAGGTATCTGACTAACACGATCGTATTCTAATTTGGGCTCATGCAAAGTCAAAGAAGCAACTCACCGGTACTTAAAATCAATTATTTTCCTTGTTTAATCTGTAGATATCTAATGCAAAAACAATATTTGCGCTCGATACCTATCCCAATATTTTAGAAAACATACTTCTCTATTAATTGCTAATGTCAAGCCTTAAAGAGATTTTAGGTAGGTTTGCCGCAAAATGTGTAGGTTGAACTAGAATCATTCTGGTATAATTTACGCCTTTTAATTTTCTAGCAAAGAACAATAGAACATAAATTTCAGAATTGTAAGTCACATGTAAACCTATTAATTCGTCTGGAATGTTGTAGAAGCTGTGCAAAAATGTGAGAACCTTCTGGAGTATTCTATAGTGTTTGCAACCAATTAAATCAAAGCTTGTGAGTGAAAGTTCGTGTGAGTGGATAATGCCGGCACAAGTCCAACGTAGAAGGCAAATGTGATGTTAGAATGATAAGGTCGAATGACTACAAATGTCTATTCCTTTAACTTACATAAATGTATTGTTCTCTTCTGTGTGTCAATAAATGCTGCTATAGCAAAACAATTGTAATTTGTCTAATGGATACAACAATCTTGGTTTTATCTTAAGTACTCAGTTAAATTTATCCTTTCCAGACAATTGTGGACTAAACTTATAAAGTTGGCTGCGACTTAGGGTTGTACGCAAAGACATGGTATGATACAATAGACCGACAAATGATTTTGTTTTTATGTCCTCGAAAGTGAAACCCGGAGCCAAAGGAGACTAATTATTGAATTGTAGTATTGTGTAAACGACTCAACACGTTTTAGGCTAGAGGACTCGCTAGAGGAAAACGTCACAACAACTTTTGTTACCAATAAGGCAAATCTTAAGAAAGAAAGTCCTCGTATAAAATAACAATAGGATATAGAGTCTATTCAATACCAACACAAGGATAATATTATATACAAATTCGAGTAATACTAACTGATAAATGTCGAAGAAGACAGGAGAGTGAAAAAGGAAGTTTATTTGTTTTCATCGGTATGTCGTTTCTGCAATTACACATGAAAAGTTGTAAATCATGTAACGAAAAGTTAGGTTGAGATATTATCTGAGCACTCCAGTGAACATAAAGAAGACATACGCGACTATCATGATGCAACGGTAGATCAAATACCATATGAGATCCTCTCAGCATAGGGAGAGACCACAATCACCAATTGACCACCATGAAATGACTTATCGACGTTTTGGGAACCCTTTGCCATCAGGGAATTGACTTGAACTTTGACTTTCATTGACATCCACATGCACACTTTTTAAATTTCTTCTTTCTTGTGTATGTTTTCCTTTCCTTTAGCCTTTTGACTCTTATCTTTCATGTTGCCTTTTGTCTCTATTCTGATTGGTTATTTCTATGTCAGTTTGGTACCAGTTCTCCTGACATATACACATATATGACCTAAATACTAACTTGCATTCTGTCGCTTAACTAAGACCAAGTTGATGGAAACTTTACAAGATAGGGTAATAAAAGTTACGCATTGTATTCTTATCGAGCAAAAGTCTTGCAAACTAAAGCAAAAATTCCTCAGTCTGTTATTTCAGACTAAAATCTGCTATTTCGACTTCCAATTACATTGTATGTCACAGAATATAATCCTTGCACTTCCTAAAGCGACAATTTGGCGCCAATCTCACGTTTGGCATTTTGGTCTAATGTCAAAAGTATTTTTCCGATCTTTGTAAAATTTTACGAGGACAAAAACCTCTCCCACAGTTACCATATGATCGGACAGAATTCGACAAAACGAAGTCAGAACTGTCAGTAGTAAAGCAGAAAGTAGCTATAACAGTTGCTGACATTTGCATTTGGCAAAAGTGCTCAAGCTCAAAGTAACCGCCCTTGCACTCAAAAACTCACAAACGGATGTACTGTTCAGACAGAAAGTTTTGGTACGGGTCATTTTAAGTCAGAAGATATATATTTAAACAATCATGCACATTAAATACTTTGTTTTCCTTTCCCTAGACTTGCTCGCACCCTCACGTCCTTTTTAGATGGACTATACAGATGATACAAAATAAAGTTACAAAAGCAACTTCGTTTATACCAACTGATCAATCGCAAATGGCTGTGTGTATCCAATTTGTTTTTATCCTTCAGGTTGACAGATCTTTACAGCAACGTATATTGGAAATAGCTTACGAACCTCCCATCGCCCATAACCAAGGTTACCTATGACCTTAGTAACAAGAGTACAGTTTAGCCTGCATTGACATTTATGTTTTTGTTGGAGCCAACTGTTGTTCATTTATCGGCTTTAACTATCTTTATTCTTATTTCATCTAAAGGTTCCATGTTATTTTACTGTCCTTTTTATGAAGAGATCTGAGATTCTTATTCCCTCTATTCATCGATTTATTCAAAGGCTTAGAAATCTAAACAAGAATGTCACGTAGTGAAACGACCACACATGAGAAACAATATAAGTTATTATGTAAATTGTACCTCAACATTCGAGTTAATTGCAGTGCCATTGATAGTGGTCAAAAGAAAGCACACATATTTGCTGTAAATTCATGAGCTCAAAATTACATAAAATTGGCAACTCCCTTGGGAGTAATAAGCCAAACAAAACAGCTTTTATTTACAAATGGCATTTTGTTTTATTCTACTCTGATCTTCCAGCGTAACAAGGAGGTGACTCTACATAACTCGAATTTTCAACTGGCTGGGCGGCGTAACTGACTGCAAAGTTTCAAAGAGAAGAGAGTTTCAAAAGCAATGCCACACTGCTGCATGTAGGCGTATTGAAAACAGACTTCTATGTAACTGTGAGATTCAACTTCAACAAAACTACGTTGTTGCTATTTCCAGAATGATGATAATGTTTGTCAAAGATTCGAAAAGACACGTTTATCATGTTTTTAGCAATGTTTGTCAAAGATTTGAAAAGACAAGTTTGTCATGTTTTTAGCAAGAATTGCCAAAATTGATTGGTATACACTCCTTTGTTCTGGATTTACGGGTACGTTTTCGATGCACAAGGTAACCATGCATTAACAACCAAACAAATTCTTGGGGTATTGTGCGTCACCTTGAAAATTTCCAAATTGTGCTAAAAACACACTTAAAAACTTTCCTTGTTTGGTAATCTTCAGAGTATGAATAGTCATACTCTGATGCTTCAATGTCGCCAATTTTCAATGCCATCTTTAAGTTTTTCTCGAGTGCTCGTGTATTGCAGGGCGCCCGACGCTGTGAGCTGGATACTTCCACATTTTCGCTAATCTGGTTTCACAAAATTTAGTTTGATTTAAATTTGTCATTCCCGTAGAAACGTCTCCGTTGACAAGACACCAAGAGTATAGTTCGATTTTAATTTTAGTTAGCCACTTTGACTGTGCGTAATCTAAGTAGAACTGAGACATCAAGCACGTTTAATATTGAAATGTATAGCAACACCTTGATTTATTCTATAGGAATTGTCTGTGCCTCGACCAGATCCGTAAGACTTTATGAGCCTGAGGCAGAGATTTGGTAAGAATTATATAAGCAATTTTTTGTTCCTTTAAGGTAACGACAGATTTTGGCGAATATTCCTAAAGTATTAAATCTGTTCAAAGATAAATCGAGAAATTTATAGTCAACTTTTGTAGCTAACACTATTCATGCCCTTTACTTAACGTCTCGTACTGAATTTTATTGATTAGCAATCTTTAGCAACTTAACAGTATAAGAATTTAATAGGACCAGATCCCCGTCAAGGATGCTACCAACAAAAGTCTTGCAGGAGAAATCTGCTAAATAACGCATCAATGTTTATTATATTGGATCAGCACGTAAAGGGCAAAATGGAAAACGATCATTTTGTTTCTAGTTACAAGTTGTCTCTACACATTCTCACTCTCATATGTATTTAATAATTCCTGCTCCAATTTCCAACCAGTGTTTTAAACAGATTCTAAAGCTTGTGCGATGGTTAACTTGTTTATCGCTTGATGACCTTTCGGCCCCAAAACAAGTGCTTCATAACCCCTTGTTACTGGCCCTACTTCTACATAAAGAGACCAGTCGTGTATTAAACCCAGCGTGCAACTAGGACTGTCGGGGGTGGCATCATAATACTGCTTACAGACAAGGTGTATCTAAATGCATTCACTCGCCGAAAACATTTTAAGACGGTCTTCAGAAAATGTCCGGCAAACGTAGTCTAATACCATCTGCTAGACTTCGTTTCCCAGCATGTTGAGTTTGGTATATAATACCTTTAAATTCCTCCAGCACAAGTATATTATCCGCCTATAACTTTTGTAATTAGATACCTTTGAAGAAGCACCATTACAGTTTAGCTTGTCGTACAAGCTCACTTTCTTTGTTGACTTACTAAAATCTACAGACTTATCACTGCAGTGGTTCATATTATGGGAGCAAGTATGTGTCGTACTTTATAACATCCAATTGGTAAATTTCAGTGATCACACCTATGATTTCTCTGCTGTTAGCAGACATGGATTGCGCTAAGTGATGTTTCGAAATCTCCACTCCATGATGCGTTATTTAGCGTTATTATCAGCGATCTCCGCACACCTCTCAGAGTATCTGTAGCATTTTCAGACGGCGTTTAGTTGCGCCTAGTATCAAAGCACGCTCCTGCTATACATCGTCATCTTCAATTTGGGATGACGTGGTGTTAATGCTTTATACCAATGGATTCCTTGCGAGCTGGATTTATACCTCTTATGTATGGTGGAGTCAAACAAACTACAAACAAAGAGAATGATAGTACACATCCTTGTCTTACACATTTGCAGATCTAACAGAAATCCCTTAGAACTGTTTGCTGTATCCGCGCATTTTTAGTATTCTGCTTGAATGATGTTTGTTCTTTCGTGTGGCGTCTAACATACTGTCAAGATACGTCATTCGCAAATAATGACAGTGAACATTTACGATATGAAATGCATGCTCGGTTCATACATACAGACATAAGTTTAACCTATTTTTCTGAAGCACTTGTTGTGGTCGTGTTTACAACAGGGAGAGACCAGACGGGACTTAATTTTTCCAGGAATAAATGCTACATATTTCTGTCTTTCCACATTGCTATACTATCTATTAAATCTTTTGTGAGAGAACTAGGAAGACAATATCTCGCTGATTTCTAACCCTAAAATTCAAAAGTACACTTGCATTACTTTTTATCATTGACTTAAAGGCCTCTTCTGTTCGCGCAAGGTTAGATAAACTTACAGCTACGTTAACGGTTTCATAATTTTTTGCAACATGGATTTGCAGAAAGTTTTACAGACAAGACTAGTGGCGTGAACACAGGTTTGCAAGTACCCGAGAATTGAAACGTAGGGTTTCATTCAGATACCAGTAAACAACTTTGTTACCAGGTGACAGTCAAACACCAAATGGTGACTGATTAAGATTACATCTGTCACGACAAAAGCCCAGCAGCCATGCATTTCGGTCTTGTAGGTGAAACTATACCTTGATAACGACCCCCATTGTTTGAAGAAAGCCATCCTCTTCTAGACATGGTACCGGGTGATATTTCATTTATCTATCCTGCTGATAATGACGTGTTTCGATAAACATTTCAGGTATTTATGAACATAGCGTAAACCTGGCCAAATAAATGCAAACTGTGGGATAATGGGAAAAACGGTCACTGAAATGGCTCTACGAATATATTAACTAACAAAATTCAAATTCACATTTTATTTATGTCTGGTGTAGATGACAGTATAACAGTCTTACAGGCAAGAGGTTAAGAATTCGAATTCCCGTTAATACAAAAAAAATTATAATAGCTCCTTTCCAATTTATTTGAATCACAGAGATTCACATTAGAATGCAAGAAGGCATTTCCTTTAGGCCAAGTCTGAAGTTTGGTTAAATATATATTTTTCGTGCTTGATATTACAGCCACCAATTTTTGTTTTATTCTTGAAAATTCTTGACTTTACGGACTCAGTGAAAGCCATGTTGACAGGAGCTTTATCATAACATGGGTCGTATGCTTTTTATGAGCTACGTTACGAGAGACACTTCCTCCATCATCAGGCTACTAAATATGATCTGATACAGGCTCAGTACGGACGTCCTTGGTGACAGGAATCGCGATGTCAGGAGAATTGGGGCCACAGCTGTGTTGTGTTTGTTGTGTTTCTTTTGCTAGTCCTGGAAGCCATATTTCTAGAAGACTGTGAGATATGCTTTTGATGTGATTGCTAGGGAGTGGATGGTTTCTTTAATTTTTCTTATTGTTGTGTTGGTCTCCATGTCTATAATTTTCTTGTTTTTCCAGTCAAAAGTATGGTTATGCGTCCAACAGTGGTCAGCTATTTCATACTATTTGGTGTCACCATTCCGAACAACTCCCTTGTACCTTTTTTCTCTTTGCCTCAAGGAACGCTTGGACTCACCAATGTAGGTGGCATGACAGTCCTTACAATCTAGTTTGTACACAATGTTGTTGCTTTCTTCTAGAGAGCTGGGTCCTTTGCTGTTGACAGCATCTTCCTTAGAGTGCTTTGTTTTATTGTTACTATTCTTATGGAAAAAAGTCAGCAAATGAGCGCCGTCGTTATTTTCAAGGCCAAGGCCAAACATTTCTTGGGGACTTGGCCCTAGTTTTCTACACGGATGCTAGGCAGGCATGTGAGAGAATTGCACTGTTAATGTTGGCTTAAAATGTTTGAAATGATTCCAATCAGGAAAAACAAATCTGCAATATAGAGCCAATTTCAGAAACAGCTTTTCAAGTGGTATAAATCGATATTTTTAAATCGAATTTCCGTTGGAGAGTTATTTGTCCTCAAATTACAGTGGGCCCAAGATGTTTTTCGATTCGTTTAAGGCACTCCACATGCTCAAAAGAATGCTCTTACTTTCGCAAATGCAGCAAAAGTTTAAAAAGTATATAGATAAAGGAATTGTTTCACTGAGCATTACTAATTCTACTTGGAGTTTCACATCCCACACGAACCATTGAGTACTCGCATATACATGGCGGTAAAACAAATCCTTGCATCAGCAAGACCATGTAGCAGCAAATCAGTACCTTATTACACAAAATTGAAGCGATTTGTTAATTAGTACGATTTTTTCTTCAGTAAAGTTATTTTATGTTCTGTGATTAACAAAGCCCATTTCATGCGACGTCCCATGTTGCCATTGTGATGGCTGAGAAATTGAGTAGACTTTTTATTAAAGTGTTAGCATGTGCAAATGCTATATTCCCGTGTAGTGGACTTCCTTGCGCGCATTGGATAATACACTGGCAGTAGTACCAGTGTAGATTTGTTTCATGACGTCTAAAATCTTGGATGGATCAGTCTTTATTAATAGGAACAAATGCTTTTACCAGGTCACTAAAATTAAGGCTAAGCTCTTGCTTTTCCCTATAAAAGAACGTGCATGAAACCATGTTAACTGTAGACCTATCTGTTTCAAATCAAATTACTTGATTACATACAAGAATACTATTAAGAAAGTGCATGGTGAAAGGTACTAGCACAGTTTTCATTAGAATTTCGAAGCCATGTCAAAAAGAGATATTTCATGGTTGATTCTGTTAGGTTAGATCAGTTCTCCTTTTTCTTGTACATCGTGAAAGGTTTTGAGTATTTCCAGTGGCTCAGACTTGTAACGCTACACCAGATAGACAGCAGGAATGAATGTAAGTATTCCGTCAGTTAATGACCACAATACGTTTAGATTTCTGCAAGTACTCCATCTTGACTAGGTGGCTTTTGCTTCCTATGCTGGTTTTAAGTTCGGCTTAGGGAAAGCTGCTAATTTGGAAAGTTTACTTAGAATATCGGTATTTTCCTTATAAGCCTGCAATTATATTTATCATAACTATTATTCTTTTTGTGCAAAACGTCGTGAATTGTGGTGTGGATGAATTAAACCAGTCTTGAGACTTGGATTGGAAGGAAGAGGCTCGGAAGACAAAAGCATTCTCTTTCCTTGGTGCAATTAAATGGTCCATTTCTTTAGCGAGTTTTGCCTTCAAGCTATGACTGGTCAAATGGTGGTCAATCCAACATTCGGAACCAGACGTTGCTTAAGTTGTCATGACATCACATAAGCATTAAGATTCACACAATTACATTTTGATTTTGCTTTTTCAAAACAAGCATTTGTAACAGATGGCGCATGTGGGTCAGGTAATGTTGAAATATATAATTTGTAACTTTACTGACTTTTTGAAGAAGAAAAGATCAATCCGTGGTAAAGTTGCGAATTTTTAGTCACAAAATGGCCGCAGCGCACTGCATTTTTGTAAATCGTTTACTGTTGAAGAATCCTGTTGTCAATGTAAGATTCATTTTGAGTACACATTAACAAGAGCCGACGTCCAAATAACAATGATCCGTATCTACAAATTACATTTTGCTATGAAGTGAAATCACGTCCTGGTCTCGCGTTTAAGTCATTGAGCAAGATCGTCCTATCTGACAAGGGAAAGTGGAATGCAAAGTTGTATCGGCTGTCTATACGCACTTAAGATGGAACTGGTCAAATAAAAGTTCGACCTTAGTAAGTCGGTAAGTTTCATCAGTAACTAAGGTCGCCATAAAAACTTTTGCACTGGCAATTCTAACGGGGGGAGGACCTACACCATCTATCAAATATTTAATAGTAACATTTCATGCTTGCATAAAATATTTGGTTTTTGTATCATCTGAATTCGCAATGTCTACCTAAGATTCAATGGTGAACGACATCCGATGTTTCCTCACCTCTGTTCCTCGACGCTGACATCTGGTAGTCTTAAGTAGTAAAACTTTTTAACCATGTCCGATTTTTGATATTTGGTTAATCTATGGACTAGAATGTATTTTTCTTAGTACACAAAAACTCTCTAGCACCCGTCTCCCCTCGGTCGGAGTTTTAATCATCGAATAACTGACTTTATGCAAACAGTGACGCGTCTTAAGCACCGACGAATGGAAAATAACTAATTAGCCTTTGATGTTGCGAGCGAATAGTTCAAAATTCCAATGTCATGCCAAAAGAGATGTTTTTAGATACTGGACTAAGTGATGTATTAAGATAATCAGACAATTGTACTTGAAACTGTTACTACTGCTATCACTAGCAGTGTGTCTGTCTCATTACAATATGATGATCAAATTCAAAATAGTTCAAATAATAAATTTCCTATTCTCTCTCCTTGACACATCAGTGTCAAGCATAAGGCATGTACGTCACTCGGAATCTTAAGCTGCTGCTCTCCTTACAATTGATAAACCCTTCTTAAACTCATTCACTTTACCCTGCACTCTCTTACTCCTTTCTTCGGTGTTCTCAAGCTGATTTCGTCTCACCAATCACGTCTTGTCTTGATTTAGCGGGGGACAACTTTTGCTAGAGCCTGGAAACGAAATCTGGCTCGCTATGGGAAAACGAGACACAACTTGATCCTTCTTACTTGTCCGCCTCTACTCTTACATGAGCATAGTGTACTTCTACATGTCTCCCGCACTCATCTTGGCTAAACCGTTTACCAGAGTTTTCATGGTGCTCAAACACGTTTACTGAATATTCAGTTCGCGATCTGTTCCAAACATTTTTCAGTTTTGTCAAGAGATAGTGATACCTTCTAGGAAGTGAATGATCACGATGTATAAACTCTTCAGCATGTTCTGGTAATGTGAATAACCTTCTTCCGAAGATTAGATGAGAAGGGGTTAACGGTTCCAACTCAAGTTCTTCATACATGTATGTTAAAAGTATTACATTTATAATACCTTTAACATCAAAAATAGGTGTACGCAACTCGTCCTCTGCAAGCCTTGCTTTGCCTATCACCTTGCACAAACATCGTTTTACTGCCCCCACCATTCTTTTAAAAATTTCACAATACCAGGGTGTGCATTGCAATGTTAAGGTGGTCTTGGTCGTTTTGGTATTATCAGAAATGACTAAGTGTGGTGCACCTCTCCTAGCAACAAACGTACGAAAACATCTTAAGATCCAATTTTTAGATAGATCATAAGCAAGCTTTAAGGTAATGACTCATATAACACAGCAACAGAGTAATGCTATGTACACTTTGTTCCTGCTACCCTTTCTAAATATTCTCTTTTAGGCCAATGATCATTACTTTCCATGGCCATGCAGGGCCTGGCCACTATATTAGAGCGTCCTTACGCCTACCGGCGTCTAGCCCTCTTCTGCCTATATCTGCTGGGTTTTCTTACCAGGGCAATCATCGCTATTAGATATAGCCAGTATCTCATTCAGACTTTGCCGGACAGAATGCTTCCATTCGTCGACATCGTTTAACCAAAACAAAGCTGTTTCACTGTCCAACCAATATTTGTACAACACAACGTCTACTTGGGATAAGTGCATTTCTGACATTTTTCATGAAATTTGCTTAAATCATAGCAGATATAACTTGCAAATGGGAAATTGTAAGATCTTTAAGTCAGGCAATTCCGGGATTTTAGTAGACAAGCCTAGAGGAAACCTTGCTCCTCGTCTCCCAAGCTCTTCTTGTTCCTCGATGATTCTAGAGTACTCATTAAGTAGAATGGGCGTTCCTAAGCTTCTTTGCGTTTGACTTCAAGTGCGATAAACTAGTATTAAAATTTGAAGGCAGCTATCTGTGGCCTCCAGATTAACCCACCGAATATCTTTCATAGCCATCAGTCAATTCCAAATACATTTCTCTGTCAAAGTCCCAAAATTGCTCTACCTTACTACCCAGATTGGATTTAACATAAATGACAGTGACTTTATTAAATCATGGAGAAGTGAATTACCCATTAATGGTCCTGACGTCACCCATCCCAACACCGTCTCAACTTGTACAAGTTTATTTTTCCTGTCTCTTATCGTCACCTTACCTTGAAAGTCCCAGAAATATTTTGCACCTACTAAGACATCTGCATGCAAACAAGCTTCATCAGAGATGTCAGAAAATTCAATATTTGTCAAGTGCTGGTTTTGACCTTTAGAAACCTTTGACACGTCAAGTAGCTATTTGTGAGATTTGCTCAACCACGTATGCTTCAGTTTTTACTCTCGTTCTGCTCCCTATAGCACTCAAATCTAACCCTAGTACATCCCTTAACTTCCTAGGAGGCACCAAACACCCAAATGCTTTCATCACTAAACTTCACTTCTCACAACTTGCAACTTGGCCTTTCCTACCACCCTAGGCATCACAAATGTCTTCTGACTCCCACTATCAAAAAGCACACGCACCCTCCTCTCATCATTCCCATTCACACCTGCCTGGGCCGTTTGTAATGCTGTAGAGCTACAGCTACTGCACCCTAAGCCATTAGTACAAGATGCAATGTATGGCCTTACGTCCTTTCTTTATACAAATATAACAACGAACATATCTTCTAAACTCTGATGTGCATTCAAATTTGTTACCACAGTGTACTGTTCCTCATCATGTTCCTCCCTGCAATAGGCAAATCTGTTTATGTGGTCTAGTTTCCAGGTATGCAATGCAGTATCAGTACCTTGAACTGCATTATCTGTCCATCTCTGTGGGGTATCTTGTTGTTCGTCCAAACTCCTTGACCCCAAAGTAGGCGTTGGCATCTCTCCGTATTTGAGCTCGTATTTGAGGTCCAGAAAGTCGTTTATGGTCCATTCCAAGTGATCTTTCTTGGAGTCTTGCAACATATTTGGGCGGGCTGCCTAGCGAATTTTCTCCAGAAAAACTTACAATACTATCATAGTGACTAGCATAAGTTTCTTCTTCCACATGAAGAGATTTTAGTCTCAGTAATGGGTCTCGATTTTGTCATGCAGGATTCACATCTGGTCTCTCATCACATACACTGTTGATTTTGAGCAGCTGATTGATCTGGACTCTTTTTATTACTACTTTTTATTATCTAAAAGGTGATGCCAAATGTCCATGGCAACTCTGTAGTTAGATGCCGTGTCTTGAACCCAGACGTAACTCGTCTGGCTGGTTCTGACAATGCCTTTTTAAAATACTTGAACTTTACAGCATCCGAAAGGTCTTTTATGGGCCCTACAGAACTGGTAAGAGCACCAGAAATCGAGGCAGTATTGAGGTTTCTAATCAAACGTCTGTAATTTCAACTTTGGCAGTTTTGCTCTTGTTTCCTTCGTTACACTACTCACTGAAATTGGAAGTATATTCCTTGGGTAACTGGCACGGGGTAGTATCCATATCTAGGTTTCCCTCGATTTCTAAAGACGCCCAAGAATCGATATCCACGCAACCACTCTTATTCGAGGTACATCATTTCTTTTGAATGTCGGTTACAATTTAGATTTCGAAACCAAAACATGTGGTTACCACGTTTTTCAGTCAAAGTGGACCTCGGCAGTGAACGCGAAACTCAAATGTGCTCATGATGGTCAAGACGAAGGCTTGAAACATGATAAAATGTAATTGGTGTGTATCTCTGGGACAGAGAGGGCGAAGAAGAAGGGTTGATTAGACACATTCCGTCAGAACTATCAAGCTTGCTTAAGCAAGTTCAAAATTTTGATAAAGGCAACTCAATATCAGCAACGGTTATCGGAAAGACAAAACGAAAAGTTTGGTCGGCGACGACAAAGAGGATAGAAATATTACAGGTTCTGAAAGAGGAACTCCTGAGAAGGAAAAAAGATCAACAGTTTGAAAAGATTGAATATTCAATATAATTCTAAACACAAAACGTTTTTTTTGAGTAATTACCCTCTCTTTTACTGATAAAGCAAATTATTCAAATAACACCGCAACTTAATCCTTAAATTGATATTCGAATTACTGCTCACGGTCGCATCTTTCAGAGGGGCGCTTATTAACGATTTTAGGCGTTTACGTGGGTGCATAGTGGACAGGGACGATCAAGCAATTACAGTAAACTGATTAAGAATCAACAGCGTATTTATTCTACACTTGTACTTTGAGATGGAGATTAACATTACTTTGTTTTTGAGAGCTTAAACAAGAAAATGGGAATATCCACAAGGTAAACAATCTTAGCTGCTCCTTGAATGCATTCCTTTGATGAGCTTCTGTTATGAAGAAAACCAAACTCCTCTTGGATGTCATTGTATGCTTATATATGATGCTGGAAAGCTGAGAATAATTTGTCAATGACTACTGGGAACACCTCAACTCTATTCTGTAGCTGAAAGAACTGTTTCTTTTGTAGTCGTTTAAAATATATTTGTAACTCCTTGACTGCGAAATTGAGCATTATGCTTTCTTCATACGAGTCAAATTCCAGACTGTTGACTTTTAACAAAACCAAGAAAACATGGCAAAAATTAAAATACCAATTTAAAGACAATCGACTGTCGTGAAAGGACGAACCAGGTTTGTATAAAATCTTCCAAAAATTGTTTCCCATAATTTAAGTAAGATAGTCAATAATTTCAATGTCTAACATATTGTAAATAAGCAGACTGTAGCACAAAATGTGTCGTAATCTATGCTGCAGGTAGTGAAACAGCATAAGCAATAACGTAGGCAATAACTGAGCTAAATTAATTACTGGAAGGAGATGAAACTTTCAAAGCAGTCTTGAATGAGTAAGTACAGTGTCTAATTATTCCCCTACAGTGCCTACACATTGCACTGCTAACAGTCGGCCTGTCGAAGAACAAAACATTTAAATACAAACAAAGTTTTGGCAAAAGTCTTTTCTTAGAGATAAGTTAGTCAGGCCTCAGTAACGCTTTTTAAATGAGATTAGAAAGCTTTAAATTTCTGTAAAAATCGTCGATAGATTTCAGTGAGCTAGATTCCAGGCTACCTACAATTCGTCGTCAATGTTTACTATCATCTCCATAAACGCAAACATGAAATCCAGTTAACCGAAATTGATTAAATTTCTCAAACATTTTTGAATTTTACAATCACATTGAGCAAATGGAACGACGAGTGAGACCACCTAATCTAAATTTATCAACACTGAAAACGAGAGGAGGAGACTTGATAACTCTCAGGACAGCCAATAAAACGGACAAGAAGAAGAAAGGCGAGTGCCAATGGAAGGACATCAAAGAATGGAAGACCGTATCACATTCCACTACGCTGTTGTTTCAAGGTACCATTACCAGACAGAAACATTGTATTGCTTACTTGTTTGTGCACTTTCTCGTTGCTTGCAATTTTCATGGACTTTCCTGGTTGTTTAATCTGCAAGTGATGTCTGAATTTGAGTAAAGAAGAAGGCGCCGAGAAGTTGAGGTGTGCGTAAACTTGTTTAGTTCTTTTTTACAGTCTTAAGCTGTACCAATGCTGTCAGGAAATGGAGAGAAACAAGTGTATTTTTACCATTTATTAATATAAGCCAGCAACAGGTTCATACTTGAATATTTTTTGTCAATTCTAAATTAAGAATTTCACAAAGTGAATCGACGTCCGATTATGACTTGTCTTTCTTTACCGCTTCCGCACACTCTTAACCTTTCTTCGACAAACATTATATTCAATAAAAAGTGTTTGGAAGTACTATTTACTGCTACATATTAAGACACAATGCTTCCCACATACAACTATATTGTACCGTACCTAGATACGATAGCCCCCCCCCCCCCCACACACACACCCCTCCGCTATATGGCTGTGAAGACTAATAGAATGGTGCTGTCACGTCTGTGTAGGTTATTGGAGAAACGTTTGCAAACTAATAAAGTTGGAAAGATGGGATTTTGTTGTGGTCAAAATACTTCACACCCCTTAAATTTATTTTTCCTTTTAAAAGTACAATTCCAATGGTATTGTTAATATGCATTTGAGAAGAAAAACATATTTACTTTGTATTTGTAATTAATTTATGTGTTTCTCGAGTGATTGTTTACATTATGATCCCGTAATAATTTTTGTTATTCACAGTTATTCACTTCTTTTTTCAAAATTATATTTGTTGGGGTTCATGCTCATTATTAACGTCATAGTTTTAATATTAATGTTCTGTTATGCCAGGATGATTATTCAAGTCATGTTATGCAATTAATTTGACCTATTACTGCTTGAATTCTCCAAATGTAAGCAACATCAAACATATTGGAAGCATGGCCTAGCTGTATTCAAAATGTTACTGGAGTGAAGAATAACTGCAATCACAAGCAACATAAATAAGTGTGGCTTCATGATCTTCATACAGAATTTAATAGGACTGTTGATCATTTATCAATCGGATGGGCTCTTCCTGTCTTGAAAGTCCCTTCTACACATACAAAATCAGTTGTAAGGTACCATTGACATAGATAAGTTCAAATGCAAATGATATAAACTTACCTGGGATTGTGACTTGGTTTTGAGGCAACTAGGTACTTAACAGGATCGCTTTAAAATGTAACCTGACAATAGACCCCATTTCGTCTTGGTTGTATGCACAGTGAGACCAAATATGGATACAGAACTATGTACCTTGATGCAGAAGGGTGATACCGTCTCAGATGCAGCACATTGTACCAATCTTTTTTATATGAGGAGGCCAACAAAATTTCTTGTCCAGCAAAATCTAAGGTACAATATTTTATGCTTTTCATCTTGAGGCAAATGATGCTACTGTTGGGCACCAACCATTGTTGTAGTTAATCGATATAACAGACATTGCATGAATCTATATGCATTGTCCATAATCTATTGTATTCACTTGCTTTACCCTGGCTACCCATTTAAAAGCTGCCTGTCTTTGAGCTTTTACAAGTAAGGACTAAAGTTTGGTAGTATTAATCTGACCTGACAATCCATATTTTATTGAACTTATGGAATTGGTTGTGCCACATCATATCATGTCCCTAAATCAAACACAATTGTAAAAGCAAGGCATCTTTAAACAGCAAGAAAAACGTTTGTAATTTGACTTGCGATAATAACATTGTTTTTACCTGGAATCTCTGAACATTTTTTGAGAGAATATGTTTCTCTTGCCTGGAAATGTTCAAAGAATAAATTTCATGACCAAAACATTGCCAAAAATTTGAGGAGTACATATACTCGAAATTTTTTGTATTTCAAGCCAGTCACCAGAAAGGTAGATTGCCTTTCAATTGACCAAAGTAAATTTGCAATGTAGTTGGTAATCTAGTCTCTGTTCTGATGTTTTATTGTATAGGAAAGAAACTGGCTCCAGCGGAGTTTGAAAAGATACATGAGATTATTAGAGGCATTGCAAGATCAGATTTTGGAGACCTTGTGTATGACTACTATCATGAATCAATTCTAAAGAAAGGAATGATAATTCTGAGGGAGGACATTCGAGAAAGAAGTGGAAAGGCTTTGTTGTCAAAACTCAGTGATGTTTGGTCGAAGTTCTATGGTACTATATTGCCAATGTTACAAGCATTGTTCTACACTATAACGACACATGGGTTTACACTACGGCAGTTGTCATTATTGGGATTTAGGGATATAGTTCTGTTGAAAACAAAGATTGATGATGCGTTAAATATGGATCTGACTGTTCCATCAGCAATCAAGCAAATGTTACTTGTTTTACTAGTAAGTATACTTTATATATAAAAATAGTAATGTGCATTAATTAATCAGAAAAATAAATATGCTAGGTAGCATTGTGGTATGACTAATTAGATTTGAATCTGAGTGCTCCTGTCAAGTGAATTACCATTGGCCATATTTAAAAGGAAGAAAGTTTGCTCTGTAACTGAGGGAAAGCTCATACCAACAGGTCCCCAGGCAGTAGATCAGTAGGTCTGTCTGTGCTAATGGTTCTACATTCTACTTGTGGTTAGGAGGATAAACAAAAGTCTTTGGCAAGTCATAACTGACAGATAACCTGAAGTATGGCTTTTGTTTAGGTGCTCAGTGAATGGAAATGACTTGTTACTTTCAATGTATCCACAACAAAGCCTATGTTTATTAATCAGCTGAAAACCACTAGTTTCTGTTTTGTCATTGAATAGGAAACAATGTTCTCACATGGGCTGAAATTGGTGTCTAAAGAAAAGTAAAGTCATGATTGTGTCTATTGGCCTTGTACAGGTGCCTCCCTTGCTTTATCGTGAAATGACATTTCATTGACCACATCTTGAAGATCTGAATTCTCAGGAGTAGACCTTCAGTATTTTTGAGCCTAGAAGAGCAAGAAATTGTTTGAAGTAATCTGGCACGACTATTTATATCCATACTGCATATAAATAGACATATTCACTGGGTAATCACTGAAATGTAGCTCACAGGCCTGCGTTGTGGCAAGTATTTTCTTGTTTTCTGTGAGAGCTCTGGAGTGATACTTCACTGATTCCCATTGGTTGTTAGGCTATCTGTGAAATAGTACTGCTTCATTATCATGTGAAGGGGCATCCCTTAACAACAGTATCACACTTTGCACGGTATTGAGCAAGAATAACTCCAGGTATGCTGGGGTCAAAATTGGAGTTATCATTTTGATGCAAATATACCTGGGTCCTTTGTACAGAGCAGTGGTTTAGGCATGATCTGATATCTTGTGGTTTAGTTTTCTTAGCTGGTTGCTTATTTCAAGGAATTGCTTTAACCGCACTATTCACATGGCCAAGGTTGGTACTTTTGTCTTTTGGAAGCTTGCAAATCTTTGCTTTGTGCAGAGTTCCCACATGATGTATGCATTCCATGACAGCTTTCAGGTACTTATTATGCTGATCATGTATGGTTTCAGTTATTAGGACATCATTGTTAATGCAAAGCATGGCTTCCGAGCCATGTTGCGTTGTCAGGGCAACTGCTATGAAGGTCTAATTTCTCACTTATCATAAAAAAATAATGTGAATTAATACCAGAAGAGCAATAAATTTTTGTCTCTGGATTGATTGATAGATTGGATTCTCCATGCTCAAAAGCATAAAAGGCCATTTGAATCAACTCAGTTGGGCAAGAAATAACATTCTCACAATGGTTGCCCTGCTCTAAATCTCTGACATTACATTTTTGGAGTTCCCAGATGCAAAAGCTATCATGTTAAAACTAAATCTCTCAATGGTAGTTCACTGGAGTCCTTTCAGAATGCAATTTGATAGAAATCTGATCTTGAGTCAATTTTGCAAAAGGCTTTTTCTATGCCCATTTGTGTGTCTGAGTATGTTTCACATTCTTTGATGCCAGCCGTTTGTTTGCTACATTTGACAGAAATACAAGCCTTCCCATAAGCTCTGACACAAAAACCATTAGGTTGCACCAATTTGTTGGCTTGAGGATTTTTTAGATAGTGCATTGCACTTCCATCATGTCTTGCTCCTTATTTAATTTTTCACCTTTGTCACCATGCTATGCAATATAATCCAGTTATAAGGTGATTTCCAAGACCAGCTAGTTTAAAGCATTGTATCCATGATACATAATAGCCCAGGTAATGGAAAATCATGAAAAAACAAGATATTAAAAATATAACCATTTATAATGCCATATTTTAATCAAAATACTATCCACTACATTGATGGTTGAAAGATGTTGGAAATGAGCTTCTAAGACTCTTGTATGACTTAATCTCAGAAGGATCCTTCCCCTTTGATGGTTAACTTGATTTTTACAATTTCTTCCAGAGTGTTCATGATAGTAATCCGCCAAATGACAGCTATATGCGACTGGAAGGTCTTGTTTCGAGAGTCATAAATCCGTATCTTGGAGCAAAGGGATTGTATTGTCAAACACCGTCATTGGTTGATCTGCAGCGGCATTCACTTTATTCCCTACAATCAAGTAGCAGTGGAAATCTGAGTGTTGAGAGCTCAAGTCCACCATCATTAGGTAAAAAGCTCCAAAGACCACTCAGCATGGTACCACAAATTCAGGATCATGATCCTGAATTTGATGATCTGATGCAATACAGGAGACAGAAATATCGCAACAGTTATTGTGGTCAACGTTTGGCAATTGTGAAGGAAGGTGGAAGTGTCTCATCATCTCTAGCAAGTTTACTTGCCGATGGATTTGAAATGGGAGAAATGTGAAATTTGTTGCCAGAGGTGTTCATTAGATAACACATAAATGATATTTCATTTGAGTCGGTGTTTGGTCTGTTAGGGATATTCACATTTAATTTCTATATGGGTGATTGCTGGAAAGCATTGGTAGCAGAGAAGTAGTATGTCTGCAATAATGAGACAAACTGATATTGCTAGTCAGGATTCTTCAAAGTGTAACTTTGTGAAATTAATTTGATCCATATTGGATTCTTTGATCAGTATCAGTTTTTGTATTGTATCTGACATTAGCGAGGACGTAGATTATGTCATTAAGTGGAAATCAAGGATAATCATGATGTAGATTAATAAAAGTAAAAGAATGTATGAAATTAAAGAGTTATGTGTATGAATGAACAAATTAATGTGCCAAAAATGTTGAAAAAATTTCATCCATTATTAACTAATGTCATTGTAATTTGTAGACAAGTTGCAGAATGAACAAGTTAAAGCATAAATAATATTGAAAAAAATTGTTTTCATTAGCTAATATGATTGTCATTGGTAGACAGTCTCAGATCATGTGCATTGTGTTACAGTGGGAGGTTGCAAGCTGGTTTATTAATCAGCCTTGTTTTTGATTGCTGTCGTGAAAACTGTCAGAGAAAATAACAATTGTTTGACCTTAGCCACCTGCCTAATTCAGGGCCAAATAATTGCAATGTGTTAAGTGTTTGCACCCAATATCTGCCCTATTCTTTAAGATTCCATACAATAACCCTGTCTAATTTATGTGAAATAGTTGTCTACTATGTGGCATCTGTTGTGCTTTAGGTTATATTGAAGTTCCAGTGTGCCACATTGGAGTCTATGACTTGGGTACTTCCCTCCTGAAACCCCCAGTGGAAACAGCAGTGGAAGAGGCTGGGAATCTTGAATCTTGAAATCATGTAATTTGTTTCTTTTGAGACATTGCTATGTTACTCCTTAGAATTCTGCCTATGGTAAGATGCTTACTGAAAATATTTTCCAATGATCTGTTGGCTGTAGTTCTCAATGTGAGACTTAAATAGTGTAGTTTTAACGCGCACATATTTTACATAACCTGAACAACGATTCGAAAGCTTCATCAGACACGAGAAAGATTGCAAAAAGAGGCGAAATCATTTTTATGAATGCCCAGGCATATTAATTTGATGTAGGAAGGGTACAGGCCTGTAGGTAGGACGCAGGTTATCTTAATAGTGTCCTATTATTGTTGTGAATGACCTCGAAATAGTACTTATGACATCGGTAGTCAAGTATTGCCGGACTTCATGTTATACGTCAGTTTAAATCTTTATTTCGGGTAGACGAATAGTGAAGATGTTGCCTGTTTGTTATGATGACCCTAGATTTGTGTGACTTACGTCCAGATGTCATTTGCGTTAATGGCGCTCTTTTTACCACTGTTAAGTCTCTGCCTTGGCAAAGTGTACTGCGTTGCAGGAACAAACGTAGTTGTTGAAGGATGAAAGCACAGCTAACTCATTTCACCACAAGATGTGATCACACATCGAGAGGAAGAACCAGTGTTCTACGTGTCTATATTAGTTGTAAACTATACACTTAACCCCGCGGTATTAAAAGAGAAACCTGTACGTTCCCAGTGCTGTAAGTATGTTGTTCAGTGGGTTAGGCAGAAAATTAACCAGAGTATTTTAGGGATAGACTGTTGGTGTTGACGTTCCCAATCGAAATGATAAGAGCCGTTAGATGAGATGGTTATTGTGTGTCGCCGTGTGTGATGCACTAAGTAAATAAAGAGATTTGTAGTGAATTGTAAATCCATAGCATCAAATAGCATCTAATTTGTCAAAACAGAGATGGTGTAAGTATTATTAGTGTCAAAATTGTACATTGTATACTGTAGAACAAGTAATATATTAATGATCTGTATATTCTGGTGATACTGTGGTCTACTGTGGTGAGAATGTGGTACGAAAAAAGCTCTATCATTTGTACTGCTTGTTTTTTTATCTGTGGCCGCCTTGTTGGTGTTGAAATGTGTCTGAAATCTTAAACTTCAGTCACTGTGGTTTGATAATATGTTCACGAAACATTGTATTCTTTATTGTTCTTTCTGTAATTTACGAAGTGAAGTTTGAAATTTCCTCATCAGAGAACTGACGGCAGTCAGATGAGGCAAACGTCACTGAGAAAAGTGCATGGAACTCGCAACATTATTTTGGTAACTGTAACAACGAAGATCGTTAGACACCTCAATACGTTTGTATTGTGGTGCTGAATGCAATAAAACGCCATGTTAACTCAAAAGCTAACATATGTCAAAATGGTGTCAGGCAGAATAGTCAAACTGTCTCACAAGAATTGACACTTAACTGAAGTTACTGAAGGGTAGCAGAGCCTTACTTACGTTGCCAGTGTATATTCTTGTTGCATACGGTATATATGCCATAGTTTGAGCCATTAATAAAGCTCTGTTCTAATGACTAGAGAAAATTGTAGCCTGAGCCTTCTAAAGGACACACTAATACCATATCTTTCATACCTGCTTTGTTTGGGTACCACCGCAAACAGACCTCGATTTTGCGCTTCTATAAAGGATAAACAAAACCCCTTTTAATGTCATAGTTGACACTTAAATGACATCGTAATAGCTATAAATGAATGGACATGGAGGCGCACTCATACATGCCTACTATGTAGTTCACCTATGGGACGAAAACCACGAGGCAGCATCTGTTTTGACCTGCGCTGCAAGCATTTTTGCGAAATACTAAAAGTATTTTCATGCATGTAGCAACAGAACGGAGCAGTAAGGTCTCTTATTAAACATCCATTTGCTAATTTGGGTTTTTGGTTGAGAAAATGTACACCAATAGCGGTCATTTTCGTTGTTTAACTGACTCCCAGGTTCAACCAAAGGGAATTCGTTAAATAAAATGTTGTTTTGGTAATGACCACAAGGTCAAAATTCAGAGGCGTGGCAAGTCAAACCTGTTGGACTCTGAATATAGAGGACTCTTTAGAAGCAACACATACTACTGAAGGTGTAAAAGAGTACAGCAAACACGTCAAAATAAATGCTTTATCTACACGATTTTTATAACCAACTTAGACTTTATATCAGATCTTAAGTTGCTTAATGTTTTAGCCAAAATTTTGATCCTAAGTTACTTAATGGCTGCTATATTTTATCAAAAAAATTACTAATCGCTAAAATGATTATATGATGAAAGTTTCAGCCTGCTGAAATCACTCACTTAACCAGGCTTTGTTTTATATTTTCGCGAATTAATATTTTTGTAATTGCTTATGCTTTTATCTGTACTGATCTGGAGTTGTTTTATAATTTTCGAATTGAGTTCTGTTACTTATAAACGAGTTCCTAATAACAAATTTTATATTCATAAGCAATTCTCTAAGAAAAATGAAGTTAAAATTCTTCACAGTGATTTATGAATGAGTAGTTTTTCCTTCTGGTTTTTGATTCTCATTCTTTACCTTTTCTGCATGCTGCCAACTGAGGTATTTTTCCATGGTCAATTTTTGGGATCAAATCCTTTTCAACATTCAACAGTATCAAATATCTAAGCATTCTTCGTTCCATTGTGGATCATAACTTGTTTTTAACCAACATAAGCTTCAAAAACGTTCACCCACACTTTGTAGATCAAATTGGAAGTATAACTAATATTTTGCACAATAGAAATAAGTTTGGATAAGCTGTCTGCAGGTTGCAATTTGTCAATACTTTGGGAGCCATTGAGAAGCTCCTTCCGACCAGAAAAACTTCGATCCAACAAACAGTAGTCACGCTTGGGCATCAAGGTCTCTCAATGAAACACAAGTCATGATATTACATGACTTAGGATGTAAAGCAATGTCATTGGACGCCATTTTATATCCACCGTTTTGCCGCAAAATTCAATGTTTAACACAGCGACTCCAGAGTGCCATATTGAGCAGCAACGCTCTACTGTAATCGATTAGAAAATGAATAGAAAATGTATTGTTTTTTAAGAATGCTTACAGGATTGGAGGAGGAGGAAGTTGACTATTAATTGAAGATGAAATAAATGAGAAACAAGTAACTCAAGTGTAATTTGTGAGGTAAGCAAAAAGTACCAATTCTTGATGTTAGGCACATTTATTGTTGTCTAAATATAACTGTACAAAGTTTCATGTAAAAGGTGAAAGCAATCTTTCGACTACTTACTTTGAGTGTGACCTAGTTACGTTCAGACCCTGTAAATAAACAAAACGCCTATACCATAAACCCTAGCACATGACATTTGGGGCATAGATACAGTACGGTTACAAATACATTAACCTTATTCGTAGAAAAGTCTCTTCACTGTATGAAGTAAGACATATAGCACTACAGCAAAGCAGTATAATTTCCTTTCTAGAGGAGACTGACTCGCTTTCCATCTATCAAATCGACGCCAAACTTTCTCTGCTCAATTAAATTGATTTAAAAATAGAACATGCTTGTAAACTTTAGACAGGATTTACTATAATTTGTCATGAATATGCACCTAAACGAGAGAAGCACTAGTTGCAATTCGCCAGTATAAACGTCAATGCACAAGTACTCTAGGGCGCTTAATACAAGGGGGGGGCACTGGTTTACTTTTAGATTTTTTCACACTTCCAGACCTTATTAAGTCCCCCTGTGTATTAATTCAGTCAAGCGAAGTATCAAGGCAATTTTAATATTACGTTGGTTCGAAAAGAAAACATGACAATGCATTCATACTTTTAAATGCTACTTCTTGGTTCCAAATAATTAAATAACAAAAGTTATCATGAGAAGTCAAAATTTCACGTGATAAAAGAAGAAGTATACTTCGGAGGAAAAAGATGTGCTGGGAAAGTTGTATGCAAAATGCAATTTGTAATGTGATGGCGGGGTAGACAGTACTTCAAGTGAGGGAAATTACAGTGAAAAAGCACACAAATTAAACACCTCACAAGGGATGTGTAGCTCAAATGATTCAAGGGTCCTGTTAAGACTTTAAAAATTTCAAGCATGATACTCCGAAAGATTCTCTGCCCCCAGGTAATTAAACTCCCCTGTTTCATTGTTTTTCAAAAAGAATTTATCTGTGCCCCCAGAAAACGTTAGACTATATATGAGATCAGTGTGGCATCTTCAGCATAAAAAGTTTCCCCTTTATACTGCTCCAATGCACTAATATGAGTATTTATAGTGGAACAACTGTTATCTGTCATCGTCTCCCATATTATGTTCTGTTTATCAGGAAAACCTTGCTTCTCTAACCCTTTCTCCATGCAAAATTATTTTCCAAGTTTCAAAATCTGGCTAACATTTGTTGCCAACTTATCTTAACTTTGCACGCAGTGTCACCCGATCAAACAGCAATGAGGAAGTCCATTCTTCCAGACTACAAATAAGATTATCCTTGACAAGCAATTAAAAATTTGGCCGGCGATTTTTAATGGCTTAAAACCTCGATGACTGAATAGTCAGTCAAAAGCGAAACGACCTCGGTGTTAGTAGTAATAAATAAATAAATAAATAAATAAATAAATAATGCATTTCTCGTATCATTGGTGTGTTCTTAACAGCACCGCAATTCTCGTATCATTGGTGTGGTCTTAACAGCACTGCATTTCTCGTATCATTGGTGTGGTCTTAACAGCACTGCATTTCCCGTATCATTGGTGTGGTCTTAACAGCACTGCATTTCCCGTATCATTGGTGTGTTCTTAACAGCACTGCATTT